>OMNV01000465.1:109994-143351 GCA_900303265.1 Brotula barbata
CATGTACCAATCATAAAAGAAAAATTGTAAAAAAAATAAAATATTAAGTTGATTATTTTTCATATCTAAGGCAGATGTGACCATAGAGGAAATCACAATATACATGTTCATTAAAAATAACGACACGCTGGTTTGGTGGATCAATAAAGTATAACTTCAACTTAATGGAATATGTGTTTATTTGCCTTCTCATCTCAAAAATGAGGACGATACATTGATTATACACACATTTCAGTTCATCCCATAAATGTTTGCTTTGCTGCACAATGATAATATGTAAGCCAGAGAAACATGTCTGAGCTTACAGTGCAGAAAGACTCAGAATTCTCTTGTTCCTCTCTTGCAGGTAAGCACACACCCACTGACCGGCAAGGTGGATGAAGGCCACCGGCTTCGCCTCTTTCAGAGGTATGCTGACCTCATGGAGGAATTGAACCAGCTTGGCTATAACACAGCGCTTCACCCCTCCTTCTCTGAATTTATCATCAACACTTATGGGATCCTGAAGCAGAAGCCCGAGGAATATAATATGGTGAAGCTGGCCTACAATAATCCAGACTTTCTGAAGAAACTGGTCAACTCCACTGCACCGAAGAAACTTCAGAAAGACCTGCAGAATCTACTCTGCTGCCTCGCTCATATGGCCCAGAAGGATGGGAATCCTCTCTTTTTCTGGTAGCGTCACATCTGGCACATTTACACCATTAACAAATAAACTCTTGCTTGACAACCGACAATGTGGACATTGGATTTTATACAATTTACAGATGTTACGTATTGGGCGCCACACTCACCTAGGACAGTGCATGCTGTGTACCACAGTGGCACAGGTTTTGATTCTGACCTTTCCCCTTTGCTGCATGTCATGCTGTTCTTCCTGTCTATCGCTCTACCAAACCTATCGTAATGATGTGCTCTTTTAAAAAAAGCGATGTTACATGTATAAAAATGTGCATTTTTGCATTACATTATCAATCTTTTCTCCAACTAATTTACAATGTGTTTTAATTAGGATCTAAATAAGATTAGTACCTAATCTCATTGACCCTTACCCAGTCCAAATATAGGGGGTGTAACATCTGAAACTGCATTTTTTTTTTGGCATTTCTGCTTTATTATGATAGATACAGTAGAGAGATAGACAGGGCAGGGAGAGGGGATGACATACAGCAAAGAGAACAGGTTGGAATCGAACCTGTGGCATGTGCTCTCCAGGATGAGCCAATTGTGCATATCTTATTCGGCAAACAACCAATAACTTTATCACATAGGATGCATGCCACACAACGTCATGGATCATTACTTGGAAAGATGAAATATTTCTACTTTTATGTTGTGGCTGAGTCTTGAGGTAGCTAGTTTTGGGATTGTGTGACTCTTTTGGGGACCTCCTGTTCTCTCGGTACAACATTTCATTGTATAAGCCAGTGACAGTTAGCATTATTATTCATTGATTTTTGTTGTTGTTGTTGATGGTTTCCTGTGAACTGGTGGAAAATATCCCCACCACACGCACAGACCGCATCGTGTATGCATTCTGATCTTACCCCATACACCATAGATTTATGGGACATGAATGTGGGTGCACAGTATGTCATGGGTTGCACAAAGCAAAGCAAATCAGGATCAAGACATTTGTTATGATGAAGTATGCAAGTACAACACACAATATGAAATTTTGAAACTATAATTTTATATTATGTGTTGTTTACTTGCATACTTCATACATCTTTTTGTATTTTTTTTTCCTTGATACCTTTTATTTAAGATCCCTGAAATTTCATGGTGTTTGTGTGTAATCTGGAGGCATTGTTCAATGTGTAATCTTGTGTGTAATCTTATGATAAAATATGATTCTGCATGTTCTGTTTTTATGTTATAAATTCCGACCACTCTGGGTTTTTAACCCCTTAATCACTGGTAAATTCATTGGTATTTGAGTACGCTTGAGTGCAAGGTAAACTGTTATTTAGTTGAGTTATTTAAAGGACTGTATACATTTAATGCCTTTTCACAATAAAACACGTTAGTAATGGATCTTACAAAAGGCATGAATATGTTTGAAATAATCCTTGCTTTTAAAATCTATAAATTTTTCTTTTCCATTAAAATTGTCTTTATTCCAAATCTGTTGGGTGTTTTATACAGATTTCTCCACAATGCATCCTGATATATTTTGCATCTTTGGAAAACGTTGGCATTTAACTAGATTTTGAGATGAAACTTGTGATTAGTACATTACTTAAAGAAATGTGTCTACTGCTCAGACGACGCTACGGCTGTTATCAGTTTTTACCACTTGGTGTCGCTATGTTTTAACTAAATGGCGTCTTCCACAGAATACTTAAAAATGATTAAGACAGCAAAATTGCGATTGTTAGTAAAGGGAAAAAAATTACCATTTTGTGAAATGCTTATACAGAAAATAAAGAATATTTTGCCATAAATGGAATCTAACAAATACACACAACAACTGGACTGGTTATGTATTGGTCATTTACCTCTGTAACATTGTTAACCCATTAACTACTGGTAACTAACAAATCGAGCAACAAATCCTAGTCATCTCACTGTTGGATATAGTGTAGTGGTCACGTGACATCCCGTCGAACACCATGACAACGCCATTAGGGCGTGGCCTCATCAGTTAGAATGATAAGTGGCAGATACCGCGCTGGACCTAACTTATTTTATTTTTTAACGATCTTTCCAAGGTACTTATCTGTTCTAACGCTGTAAACAGCGCATTTCTAATACATTTCCGGTGTACAAATGTCAGTATTGCCGCAAACGTGTTACTATGGTGTAGTTAACGCGCCCTGTTTGTTAATAAATGGATTGTCCCAGTTTTCCTGCTAAGGTAAGACTTGCTGGTTTAACACGTTAGCCGTGTTTTAAGCTAACGTTACCTCGCTAGGCACAGGTTATTTCTGACAGCTTTGTGAGTACTAAACACGTGTAAAGCTGAATTCTGCGACGTGGCTGCTGAATCGACACAAAAGGACGCGTTTATCAGTGCTCTTACTGATTCGAAAGTCTGGCCAATTGCTCATCTATAAAGTGAAGTGACATCTTAGCTTACCTGAGCTACCTGGGAGAGAACGAGCTACTCGTGGGCGGAAATGCGCTCACACAAATACTAAAGTTACGCCGATTTTACATTTTAAATGAATTATTTGGTGGATAATAACCCAGATACACGTAGTAGGCTGTAGCGAATGTCTTGTAGATATTCTGTGAGTGATTGCTCTGTGTTGTTAAGCTTGAAGGAGTCTTTCAGAGCCCACACCCTGAGCAAATTGGTTTTCCTTTCCTTTTCCTGGTAAAAGCGGCCAAATGTCTTCCTAACGCGGTCTGATGTGTCTTCATTGATCGTTAAAACAGTTTGAAATGGACTGTTAAGTGACTATTGATAGCTTGTCACAACGTTTTTAAAGTATTACTACGCATTACACGGAGAAATGAAAAAAAGAAAATCGTGTCGAAAGTGCAGATTTTGACCATTGCTCACTTATCACCAACAATGTCATTATAGATGTAAGTTGATTAAATGGTAGATACAAGTTTTTATTGATTTTCTTCTGTTAGTAGATTTCTGGGCAGTAGAAAGGGAAAGAGATATATACTTATTGAGAATAAAGGAAAACAAAAACACGCAAATACGAAGTTAAAGAGAGCTTTGATTCTAAATCCTTCCCCATCAACCTTCCCATCCCAATCCATCCATGGTAATGCTTCCCCTAGTATCCACATTTCCTTTAGATGACACACAGTTGCATAAGACATTACATTACATAGACACATACATTAGATGATGCATTAGATGCATTACACACATAAACATACTCATCTATCAGCTCAGTCTGCTCTTAATTCATAATTTACTTTAATATACTCAAATATATAAGGGAAAAAAAATCATATTTTTAAACTATTTTTTCCAGAAGAGCATCGTGTGAGCCACTTTTCACATATGTCCACACTCGCTCTGTAAAAGGTGCACGTTTGCAGGCCTGGAACAGGAGGCTGTTTATCTTAATCCAATAAATGTTCGACTGTATCAGAGAAACTATAGTGATATTCTACAGGTCCTAATTACAGGAGGGGTAGTTTTAGCCCTCCCAGTAGTGTGACAAAGTATTGTAGAAACGCACAGGTGTGGTCTTCAGTCTTGTTTGTTGTTTTATACTGTATTATCTGTAATTAGTTAAACTGCAGATTGCATCATGGCCAACTATTTTTTTCAAAATGACTGTGCTGCAATGCGTAAGCTTGCAGTAAGACTGATGTTTTCTCTGCCTTTAAGATGGACACGTCAGTAAGCATTTGTTGTTTCATGTTTTATGATATCCACAACATCAACATTTAATCAGTGTCAAACATGTCATAAAATCCTCCTTCCTTTTCACAGGAATATAACAAGAACAACAAGTCCTGATGCTGTTAATCCAGATTGGAGTTTAGATAAGGTGGAGAGGCATGGCTCTGCAGACGTCTCCATTTCCTAATGGGTTTGCTGCAGGCATCCATGCAGTGGGCTGGGCATTGATCGTGCCATGCTTCTGGTTTCTCGATCGTCTCATAGCTGTGTGCATGTCCACCACCCTGGAGAAAAGCCAACGAGTGGAGCAGGAATGCTACCTCCACCCTCTAAAGGTCTTCTTCGGCTCCATTATCTTTTTTATTCTTTTTGTTGCTGCATGCCCCCTGGCTTTATTGGGATTTCTGCTCTGGGCACCTCTTCAAGCCTGCCGCAGACCCTTCGCCTACCACAGGGAGATCCCCTCCTCACCGGCCAGGGAGACACACAGAGGCTTTGAGTTGGTAGGAAAGGCCTCATTTGGCTTTGCAACAGCCAATTTGTGTCTTTTACCTGACAGCCTGGCACGTTTCAACAACCTGGGTCACACCCAGCACAGGGCAGTTGCTATCGGCCAGCACATTGTGCAAGGTGTGTGTCGACCCCATATTCGTATCTTTGTTGACTCTCCCAGCAGCTGTGGCACCCCCACCCCCTCCAACAGTGCTCCCCCAGTGGGTCAGGCCTCCTCACATGGGACCACTGACAATCAAGCGCGACCGCTGATGAACCAAGTCTCTGATGGAGACTCGGATGAAGGACAGGTTCCAGTCCACAAGTCAAGTAAACATGTAGTTTGTACACCCTGTGATGATACAGAAGAACCTCCTACTGACCCACCTGCGCCCCTCATCAATTCCAATCAGAATTCTAATCAACTGATCCAAACAGGTCACCGGAGTTCCCCTCGTGCTTTGCTTTCCCAGGGTCTCCGCCAGGGGGATGATGTACCTTGGGAATTGTCCTCATTGTTCCCAGCCAATGTGGACATACTGTGCCTGGAGGAAGTGTTTGATAAGAGAGCAGCACAGAAGCTCACCCATGTCCTAAAGCCTATTTTTGGACACATACTTTATGACATTGGTGTGTATGCTTGCCACCCATCATGCAACTGCTCAACTTTCAAGTTTTTCAACAGTGGGCTGTTCCTAGCCAGCAGATTCCAGGTGCTGGAGGCCCAGTACCATTGCTTTCCAAACAGCCGTGGCGAAGATGCTCTAGCTGCCAAGGGCCTCCTTTCTGCAAAGGTGACTTGATTAAGATCATGTAATAGGCCACTATCGATAACAGTTCATTAATAATACTCACATCTTTGTAATACCAAGAGAAGTATGAAAAAGTAATGATATATTAACTGATATTTGCAGGTGCTAATTGGACAGAATCAGAAACAGAAGAGAGTTGTCGGGTATTTTAACTGCACCCACCTTCATGCACCAGAGGGTAAGTCACATTTAATGATTGGACTGCAGCTCAGTATCTCTATTTTATTTACAAAGGTGTAATCATATTGGAGCTAATTCATGTCGTTCTTTGTTCTTTCAAATCAGGTGAAGGGGAAATTCGCTGTGAGCAGCTGAACATGGTAACCAAGTGGATCAATGAGTTTCAAGCTTTAAACTATCAACCCGATGAAGATGTTGTTTTTGATGTGCTCTGTGGAGATTTCAACTTTGACAACTGCTCACCCGGTATGTGTACTTAATACATTCATTTTGTTTCTTTTTTGAGTGAAGCTTCCGTATGAATACTTACACGTCTTCATATTTGTGTAGATGACAGTCTTGAACAGAATCACAGTCTGTTTGATGAATACAGAGACCCTTGTAGGGCGGGGCCAGGAAAGGAGAAGCCGTGGGTCATTGGTGTGTACCATGTCAACTAATTAATCTACAGTACATTCCTCATGCTCACATGATAATGATGACGCTGATTAAGTGTTGACTGCTGTTGTTTACATCTAAAGGAACTCTCCTAGAGCAGCCCACATTGTATGAAGAGGATATAATAACCCCAGAAAATCTACAAAGGTATGCTTCACTCCACTCCTTTATTTCAGCATTGCTTATTGTGTATACTGTGAATTTAACTCACCAATTAATCACTAAAATGGCTTGGAGGCCCATTCTGACCGATGTGTTTTGTTTTAGAACTTTGGAGAAAGAGGAGCTGAGAAAGCAGTATATTTCCCCTCCTGTGCCTGCAAAGGGCTGTCCGCTGGTTTACCCTGAGACTGGTGAGCCGTGGGTGGGACGTCGGATTGATTACATCCTCTACCGTGAAAGCTCCATTGCAAAGCACTGCCAAACAGTACGTGTCTCCATGTCATAATCTTTCCTCCTCCCAGTCCTGTCCTGCTTCTCCATTGCCAACTGTCTATTTAATTGGAGTTACAATATGCTTTAGTGCGCTGCAAATACTCATCAGCCTTCATTGATACCACAAACTTCCTTTCTCTTTCTCTCTAGGAAATTGAGGAGGTGACCTTTATAACCCAACTGGCTGGACTTACAGACCATATTCCTGTGGGTTTAAGATTGAATGTACTGATGGACTCTAACCGTGCCGATGAATGAGGACCACAATGACCAAGGCATTTCATGTACACAAAGGGAACAAAATGTACAAAACGGTACATTGCTGTATTTTATACTGTCACAACAATGGTTTACAATGGTTTACTTGAATTTGTAATTACAACGGCGACAGTGCAATGACCAATGCTATTACATCAGGTGGGATCAGCTGACCTGAGTGTCTAGTAGCAGAGTTAATATTAGTATTTAATGCATAGCTACAAAAAATTGTATACATTATAGCCTGTTTAGACCGGAGGTATTGTTCTATAAAACAGTATATTTTTTATGATTTGTCTTTGAAATTTTGCATCTGGAAATAAATGGAATGAGTCTGTTTTATTTTCTTTTTAATAATAAAATGAAATGCTGTAATTCTGCACACATAATAAAATATAAAACACACAAGACTGAACAAGCCAAATTCTGTATTGCTTTAAGTCTGATCACTTTATTTTATACATCAATGAACAAACACACCTAAGGGCTGTTCTGGTGCTGCTATCCTGGGTAGAACTCACCAACAACTGGAAAACACAGTATGTTTCATTATCTATTTTTGATATTGTTTAGGCTGCTTTTACAAATGAAAAGTGGACTTTTGGTTAAGACTTTCTTTGTTTTATTTATTGTCTTTATTTATATTTATTATCTGTATTGTAAAGTTCATTAATGTGCACGGCCCTGAGAAGAACAGCCCTAGGTCGCTAGATGGCGCACTTACTTAATCTCAAGCATGCCCACCAACGAAGAAGTCGCTCATCCAATCAAAACTCAAGGATGTAATATACTTCCTATTTGTGGTCCTTTATACACTCGTGAACGATGTGGACTGTTTTAACACTGTGAATTAAAAATGAGTGCTGTTAACCGCTCGGCGCAATTAGTATCATCGCTATTTAAAAAAGGTGTTTTATTTGAACGTAGGTGTGTTCATAGAACCGCACGTTCCATCCCTAAAGCTCAATGTTACGGCGTGTTTTTACCTCGATGTTTCACTAGAAATTCACCATTGTGTCCTCGTTGGCATCGGGTAGTCGCGTCTGCAAATGACTTCAGCTCAAAAAGATTTTATTCAGAAGTGTTTAGTGATAGCAGCAGTTCGAAACAGAACAGTGGAGAGTCTGAGGAAGAACCCGAAGAGATGGAGGGTGGCTGCAGTGACGCTGGTGTCAGTCAGAGTGAGTCATTTTAATATGGGACAATGTTTTAACTGTAAAAAACAAACTTAACCTTTTCAAAGTTATTCTTGATATAAACATTTTTGGCCATTTTTATAGCATTGCCCAACCTAAGCATTTGAGGAGATATTTAATATTGTGGTCATCAGTGTGGGACAATCACAGCACATTTTCTTCAGGAAATAACTAACATTTTTATTACTTAATTTTTAAGTCTTTAATTCCCACTCTTGACAAATATGGTAATGCTTAATTATTCACAATCGCATATTCTTTTCTCTTCTATAGGATCCTCTCAAGGTTTCAGTCTGGATGTACTGGTGTCTCTCCTGCGTCAGGAAAACGCAGTGGACATCTGTGTTGTTAAAGTACCAGAGCACATCCAGTACACCCAATACTTCATTATTGTCAGTGGAATATCACCCAGACACCTCCGTGCCATGGCTCTATATACTCTCAAAGTGGTAAATGGCAACCCAACATGCTTATCACTCACGTCACTCGGCAACATAACATTAAAGTGATATTCCTTAATTTTTCTTGTTAAAAAGAACACCAATATTACACATATTTTTTTGTAAAAGTAATTCAACAGATTTTTAGGTGGTTTTTCCTTTAGGTTCATTGCTGTTAATTGCTGTTAATCTTTAATCTTGTGCGACACAGCCAGCACCACTACAACACCAAAAATGAAGGATCCACGCGTCTACTAGCGTCACTTTGATTTGTTTGGGAATGTCAGAGTGACATCAACTTGTTGCACAAGTGGCATTTTGCACGTAATCATCGAACTGGTTGTTTGCCAACCTGCTATTTCCCCTTACTGCCATTAGATGCCAGGTGTGAGAGGAGAAAACAAAAAGAAAACTAAGGATTATCATTTTATTGGCATACATATCACACAACAGAATTGAGAATTGAATTGAAAAATGTTTTGGACTTTTGATTAGATTTATGTTTATGTCTTTTCCTCTAGTACAAATATCTGAAGAAAAACAAAGAGCCACACGTCAAGATTGAAGGAAGGGATGCAGATGACTGGATGTGCATCGACTTTGGTACATGCTGCCCTCTGATCCTGTTTTTGTTTAGCTAATTTTGTTGTTTCTGTTTGTTATTAAATGTTACACATGTAGTCCAATTTCCCACTTCTCTCTCTCTCTCAGGGAAAATGGTGGTTCATTTCATGCTGCCGGAGAGCAGAGATGTTTATGAACTGGAGAAGCTGTGGACTCTTGGCAGGTATGATGAGCAGCTGAAGAGCATCCCTGCTGAGACGCTACCAGAAGACTTCATATACAGTGCTGACGTCACGAAGTGACAAGAAAAGACTAAATCTAAGCCGCACAGACTTGAAGCTCCACTTGGCCTCTTACTTTGGAGGTACCATTTCACTCGAGTTGCGATCTCTCTGGCCTCAAGATGGAAGCTATGAGTAGTAACAAAGGTGATCTGTATGATTATTTGTGTGATTTGAATGTTAATATTTTTTTACAAATAACTACACATTTTGTACGGGAAAGTTGGCTTGATTGAATAAAAAAAAATCTATAATTTGGAATGATTTTGATATCTAATATAACTCAAATCGAATATAACAAATTACATTATTGAGTCTGCCCTGGTATTGCTGAAGTTATACTTGGACATGACATGAATATTTTCCTGAAAAAATAATAAACAACAAATAAGTAAACATCGTTTGTAAACCAACATTACTTCCATTCATCACAAATAACTCTGACTTCCCTGAATTCAATTATTGAAATGTAATTGTTCACGTTCCCCTTTTCAACCTTCCTCATCAGGTATTTGAAATCAAGGAAATGTTCAGTTTTAATCTTTCGAAATCTGATATTGTATCTGGAATATTGACACTCTCAAAACTAAATTAAAGAAATGCCACAACACAGTAATAATCCTGTCAAAAGTAAAAGTCTTTCATTCAATATTTAACCTAAGTAGAGGTTAAATTAGAGGTTAGAGAGTATGCCTGTCGCAGTAAAATGTACTTATCAAGAATAAAGGAACAAATCTGAAAGAATAATTCCTTCGTGGGGATAAATTGGTGGTATTTTGCATTAAAATGACATTTTTCAACTAGTAACTGTAGCTGTAACAATGCCTCGAGCTCAGAATTTTATTTTATTTCTTACTGAAAAGTAAGAATACTGTGTCACAAAATGGCAATATTCAAATTGGCTGCATAAATGGAATTATTGACTTTCCAATTTCACATTGAACAAACAATATAAAACCTTCCTAAATGATTATTCCCAGTTGATAGGTTGACAAAAGCGCCCTCAATTTAAAAGTGTTGAGGCGAGTTGTTAGGAAAATCTCTGAATGAGGCACAGAGTCATCCGGATCGAGGAAAGGGTAATTTAATGAATCTTGCAAGGAGACAAGTCCGCTAGGCGGTACAGAGTTGTCTGAAGTAAAAAGCGAGGTACATGGATCTTTGTAGATCCAGGCTGCGTAAATGTATTCAAAGCAACTTCTCACACTCTGGGTTTAGCCTTGACTTGTGAGACAGGATTGTCTGAGTTCAAAAACAAGTGGCACTGCTACGTGTGTTTGTGAGAAGCAGCAGGTGTCTGAAATAGAAAACAAGTAAGCACTCACACAGTACAATGAGAGTGTACTGTGTTCTTCTCTATTGAGTATAAGGCAAGTACGTATTTTTCTGACACAGAGAGTTGTGTTCACCTTTTCTTGTCAGTCTTGTTGAGGTGTCTCCTCCTTAACACTTTTTAAAGAAGCTCATCAAAGAATTTATAAAGATGAGATGAAAATAATCCATTGTGAAATAAGGGAGTTATTTAAGCAGAACTAACGGATGTTGATGATGTCAGTAGTAGATTTCTTTTTCATAACACAGCACACTGTGGTTTGTACAAGCAGGACATCACACATGATATCATTCACACAGATTTTGCCCGTTAACATCATATCAGATAATGAAAAAATACTTGAAGGATTAATGGGCCTGAGTGTGCACAAACGCACATATGATCCCTACATTTGCATAACATTGACCAACGGTGTCCATTCCACTTTGACTCATTGTAAGTCACACTGGACAGAACATTAGCCAAATGAAAAAACTAATGAAGCGGCGGATCCCTGCGCAGAACTTGATAGGACCTGGTGTGTTAAGTATTTTGTGGTTCTTCATTTTTATATTTTTTGGAAATTAAAAATATGACTCATGTTGGAAAAGCTGAATCCTAAATACACTCTTAGTGAATTTCAACTTCACATCCAGTAAATGTAGTGAGTAGAGGAGGGAAATGACTATGCCAAACAACAGGAGGCCCAGAAAGTACAATTTAAACGACCTGAAATGTTGACTTGATTTAATGGTCACATAATTATGAGACAATCTACATGATAAGATGACGGTGAACATGTGTGACTTGCGTTTATGGTAAGTGTTAAGGTGCTGTGTTTGACTCAGGTTTCTATTGTGGCTCATGTCACTGTGGCGCAGTCACTTTACCCACTACTGTGTCCACATTAATGGCTGGGATGGTAATCTCCTCCGTGAGGGAGGTGACTGATGGAAATGGAGGTGAATAACGTTTGGAAACAGCAGGAGTAGAGTAACTCACTTCCACAGTTGCAATTGAAATACACTTGATGTAATTGACTTATTTTATTGCACATTTGCACTTTGTAAAGAATAAATGTAGGACAAATGCAGGAGGGGTGGTGGCATTTATTTGTTAATGATAATTGTATATGATATACATATATACATGTATATATATATATACATATATGCTTTAGTCTGAAAACCATGTGATCACTCACGCATTCATCGGTACATGGGAAAGACTGTTGTCTGCCTGGTAATTATTCATGTATCATCCACACCACTTATCATGTTCCCAGCATCCAATTTCTGTGCAGGGATTGATTGATAACTTGTTAGCCTGATGAATTAGAACCTCAACAAGCGGTGTTAATATATGTCTGTGTAAAAAACAATTACTTTTTTTTTTGAAAATTAACTCCATAACTTCTCATTTCCAGAAGCACCAGTGGGTCTGCAGGTGATTTTAAGATGGCCAAATATTTTACAGCCACAGGAGCGACGGTATTTGTGATAGTGGTTTTGATCTGTACTTCAACACTGACCCTACTCACCTGATTCTTTCACTTCCTACAAAATATGAATGCTTCAGCTAGAACTGTGTTGGCTCTTATCAGCTGTGGGGGATTTGGCTTGCCAAGTAAAGGACTTTATGAAATTGGGATAAAATCCTTCCATTGTTGGAAAGAACGGTTATCACTGCAACCTTTGTACATGCACGTTGTGCTGTTGGTGTGAGTAAAAATGCCATTATTAATGTTCTGGGCTCTAAATCTTGGCTGAAGCCGCCGGTCCCCTTTAGGAAGACGGTGTTTCTGAAGAGTTCCTGAAGCAGGTTTACCAGAATCAGAGGTGACACATGCATGGCTCCCTGTGGTTTACGCACCTGGCCCTCATTTGTCACTGAAGCACCGTGTGCACTGAGGTGACAAAATTATTTACTGAATATTTAAATCACACATTTATGGTCCAACATTCTTCACACTTGCAACACGCTCATTATTTCAGAAATGCAGGTGATGAATGGTTCTTTATCAGGGTAAACACCTTTTACTCCAATCCAACCGGCAGTTTTATTCTGCAGTATTGGAGAATTAAGCATGGATGGACATTTGTATTGACTTTTAATTTGCTCTTAACTAAATTCAACACAATATTTTTGCACAACATACAGGTATTACTTTGTATAGAGTGCAAAAGTTTTTTTAAGATTTTAAGTTCTTTTGTCTACCCACTGTGTGCTGTCATTCTGGATTAGCTTTCTCATCTGACTGTTATTGGAACCAAAAGCACCAATTTTCTGTCAAATTTCACGAGAACGCTCTTCAAAGATAATAGTTGCCTTTACAAAGTTTTTTTTTTTTAACCACTTTGAAGCTGAAAGCTTTTTGTCCCCTCTATTAAGTGGAATTGAAGGTTTGTGGTTTGGTGCTTTTGAGTGGCCTTCCTTGAGACATGCTGTGCACTTTGGACAGAAACTGATTTGGCCAAGATTTTATGTAGTTACTGTCTGAAGAAATCTGAAAGTCAAGGCACGTTCACTGTGGAACAGTCCGGGTTGGAAGAAGAGCCTGTAGATTAAGTATAAAGTAAGAGGTCTTAGAAAAGCTGCAAAGTTAATGGTGTGTGATATTAACATGAATATTTGTGAAGCAGGTTTTTCCTTCTATTAAAACGTTTATGTTGTTTACTTAGTTTATTTGGTGCTGTGAGCCATCATGGACATTACTAATTTTCCCATTTTGATCACATATTTCCTAGTTTTATGCATATTTGAATAGATGAATGTTTTTGTTCCTGTGTGGAGACACTCTCTGCATTTCTCTTAAGGAATCCAAATATATATCTAGTGTGAAATCAACAGAGGATTACCAGTCATTTTGTTTTAAGCATCATTAAATGGTCAAAATGGCATTTACCCCTATGCAGAACTCTGTGAACAAAAAGAATAAATACTGTATGTGCCCGTATTTACCAAGAATGCCCAAATTTAGACACCCGTAAAAGCCAAATTAATTAATCAAAAACAAAAATGATTCAGTATTAACTGATCCCAATACAAATGCTGTAAATATATAATAGCTGTGTGAGTTAAAACTTAGTCTTTGCTTGTTACTAAGGGATTGATCAGGCTGTTAAACACTATTTTGCTATACTCGAAATAAGATATGAAAACATCTATAAATTGGTCAAATCAGAAGAATTTAATAAACCATCTACCGTGATGTAATTCCACTAACACTGCCTTCTGTATGTTTTGTGCTTTTCTCAGAATGGTGAGTACTGACATGTGTTTCCTTGTCCATTTACCAGCTAAAGATTACTGAACAAACTGCCCCCCTCCCACCACTCACATATTGTATAAAACACAGGCAATCTTTGGAATCTGACAGAGGTGACAGACCGAAGATAAGATCCAACTACGGCAACATTTGTAAGAGTTCCATTTCGATGTAAGCCAAATTTACATCTCTGATTTTAAGTCAGTGAATGATGATGAGTGACACGTTTAATGATTATGAATAACAGGAGTGTATTTTCTGGTCTGGAGTTCCACCTTTATTTTGGCATTGATCACATTTTGGTTTTTAATGGACTTCATTTGTCTGTGATATAGGATGCGTTCCAGCACTGTGATGTCTCTGAGTGTTCTGGCTCTCTGCCTGCTGGCTTCCAGTCTCTCTGGCATAAATGCATATCCATCCAAACCTGCCAGTCCCAGGGAAGATGCACCACCTGAGGAGCTCGCCAAATATTATTCAGCACTAAGACACTACATCAATCTCATTACGAGACAGAGGTGAGTTATTCTTGACTTCCCACAATATAACTGACAAAAATGTATTCTTCAAATGAAATGATATGTTGCTCGATTCTTTTCATTGCACAGGTATGGGAAAAGATCTAGTCCAGATACTCAATTTTCGGACCTTTTGTTGAGGGAGAGCACAGAGAGTATTCCAGGATCCAGCTATGCCAGGTAGGCTCAACAAAATGAATGTTAAATTGTTTCTTAAAATGTGTAATACATTGTATTGTTTAGGCTGTAAATGTTTAGCGATGAAAAATGTGAGTGTCTGTGCACATTTGGGTGTCTCAGGGACCTGCAGTTAAAATGTGTACAGACTTGTCTTGGATCTCTTATGTATTTAAAAACTGGTTTGTATACATTCTTTATCATAAACTCCTCATGTTGCAGGTATGACAAGCTGCCAGTGTGGTGATGCTGTTGACGCTGTTGAATGCAATCAGACATTACACAACTGCTGCCAGTTGTGTTATAGTCAACATGATGAAACGTGTTGCATGGAATTAACATTGTAACTTTGATCTGTAGTATTGCCAGTGACTTTAATGTATGTTTTGGTTATATACTGTAGCTTACGTGGTATGAAGCTCTGTCTAGTATCTATGAACGTTGTACTGTATGTGTGCTGTTTACTGATAGAGTAACGCTGCCCTCTGCTGGTGAGTAGACGTCATAACATTGTGACTGTTCAATTGACTGCTGCTATATTCAATTTGGGGGAGAATAAAATAGAAAGTGACGTTTAAATTACGACCATGTTGCATTTATTATTGTTTTATGAAAACTCCTGATGTTCACCCTGATTACTGAATATTGTTTACTGATGACCTGCTAACAGATCTGATTACACATTAACCCTGTATATCCTAAATTCATTTTAGTAATTGCACTTTACTAATGCGCAGCATTGTTCACTTTAAAATAAATTCTGCCATTATAGATTCACATGAGAATCCCCAAGTCAGAAACAGCGTAAGCACCACTAACTGGTGAGGAGTGTGTATCATTATTTAAGCATAAGTGAAAATAGATCAATAAAATAAAAGAAATCAGTTATATTCCCTTGCCCAACTTTGTTCTTCTCAGATATTGACAAAGGAATAAAAAACATTTATCCCCAGTGCTTCTCTACAAAATGCCCTGCAAATGATAATTTAAGTTCACAAAGATTTGACACTAGCTTTCTTCTTCCTTCAAAATAATTACGACATTGAATCAGTATACGTTCTGTTTCTTGTGTCACGTTTCCCTATTATAAACATTGTATCGTTCAGGCCTCCACGTCCAAATTTGATTCTATAAATCATTTTCCCCCCAAATATTTTCCAATCCGGCTGATCCAATTTTACCCAAAGCTGTTTGAATATTGTATATTGATGATAAATTTTGACATCCAGATTTTCCTCTGTTGTAACCTCTTTTGCAAGTTAGTTTCCTAATTCATTTCCTTTTAGACCTACATGTGCCAATATCCACTAAAACAAAAACACACGTAGTCCATCATTTGGACTCTATATATGTTCGTGGTACCTCAATTAATGCATCACCTACGTTCTGAACGAGTGTTGACTCATACCGAACACACTTTGCCCTCAAAGGTCTCATTCTTCCAACCACGTACAAGCTTTCGCAAACCGGTTAGCCATTCCATACACATGCGCGGCTCCCTGTTGTTATCGATTTACATTAGTTTACAGTAGTACACAGGGGAGGATCGGACAGACATCGTTCCCTGGACTTGCATTGGATTCTCAGCAGTGTGGACGAGGAACTGAGGCGAAAGAAACGGTCAGCCGGGCGTTGGGACCATCCTGCGTCAGTGAGCCACTCATCTGGAAATATTGGCACCAGGAGGAGAATGAACTGCTGAGCTCATACTGGGAATATTCGGTAAATTTGGTAACATTTCATTCATTTTCTCAGCCGGGGGTCCACTATCCTCTGTCACCAGCTAGCCTTAGCTATCTTAAGTAGTTCCAGCCACATGCTATCCGTGCTAGCGACTATATTGGTAGCTAATTGGCTACTTTGTAAAAACAAAAGTTTGTAACGTTTGTGTACTTAAATGCTTCTCGTTGACATGTAGGCTAAAACCGCATTAAATGCCGCAATGCGCTGTGTGTTTGACGTGAGCTAATATTTGTAATCGCGTGTTAGTGTTTGCTATTAGCCAGCTAATATTAGCGAGCTGCTAGCTTCCCCCTGTGAGCTAATTAGCATTAGCTGACGCCAATTAGCGTAGAATTGGCACGGTTAGTGGATTATAGGTCAGTAACAATCTGGCATCACTCACATGCCGTTTTTATGACTGCAAACGACGTCTGCTCTTTTTGTTTGTGTAGTTTATCCACCGGTACCTCTCTAGCCAACGTGTTACCTGTTTACACGTGCCTACTGTAGCTTGACAGCCGATTCCACGCTAACTAAGGTTGAGAGCACTGATACAGGAAGGCTTGCTGCTCCAAGGCTGGGTTCGTCGTTTCTTTCTGAATACATTAAAAAAAGCACGTTATGTAAGAATCTGGCTACGATCATGCGGCGCTGCTGTGCTCCTTTGTAACCTGCTGTTCTGTCTGTTTACTATCACAGCCACAGAATGTTGTTGGATCGATTGTACTTATGATCCAGCATGATTTCACGTGTAATGGAGTGCACTGGTTTTGACTGGTTACAAAACGAGAACTGCTCTGAAACAGAATAATCTGAAAAACAATAACTGCCCTGTGATTTTTCATGAATTCAAATCGAATTTTAATTGATAAATCAATACAGATGTATCTTTGACGTTAAACACGTTTCTGTGAGACCCCTAGTCTATTTTTTTTTTAGTACAAAAGTCATGTTCTACTGTGGGGACTTTTCTGCAAGTCAAATAAGAAATAAATGAAATCTTGTGTAAGGCTTCAGCCAGAGCATATTTTCACGATATGTGAATCTGATGTAGATTGTTATTCTATTAATTTTGTAGTCTATGGATGTCACAACTGTGAAATATTGCCTGTCAATTGTTCAAGGTAATGTCTTCACTTGTTGTAATACTCTGGACAGCAGTGAAAAGCATAATGGGATTCAATTTATATTCAGATGAAACAAAAAAGCAATTTGCTAAATGATGTACAATCAATTACTAAAATTTGCCTTGGGGGGCAAAGGGCAGATGTCATTCATTCATTTCAAAGAAATGGAGCATGCTAACGTTAGTCTCATGGGATTAATGGGCTTGATTTAGTTAGAAGTTAAACGTCTGATCTTTTAGTCAAACATTACACCGTTGATAATCTGCAGGCTCACGTTCTAAACCTTTAGATGGCCTGGTGAACCCTCACAGACATGGCTTGCTGGTGTTACTTTTAATCCCCAATGTGCCATGTGACCGATTTGGCAAATCAGAGAGAATACACAATAATACTACCAACTGAGCAGAGCAATTTTGCAGTGAATAGGTTAGAGTTGGGTTGGAAACTTTAAACAATACACTAGAGGGCTTTGATTATGGCCTATGCTGTAAGGCTAATAGTTAGGGATAGATTTGAACAAATGGCAGGAATAATGTATTTTTTCCCTTTTTTATTTCCTCTATAGTCCAGGTGTGCCAGATGTGTGTGTTATAGAATGAGTGGGCCTCCATTTTGGAGTACTGCGCTGATGATTTGAATACCATTTGTTGGTGAGTACTTTTCATATTTCTTTTCACCGCTGTGTGTGTTTCTGTTGACATAGTGAGGATGCATTACAGTGCAACATTTATGATTTTTGTAGTCTCTAGTGTTACCATCAGTGAAATGGGTCAGTCTCTGAACTGATGTTTGTCCACCTACCCACTCAGACACCGACGAGGCTGTTTTTGCCTCAGTCTATTTGGAGAGCATATTAGTACAGTGTGTGGATGACACAGCCTGTAGTTAGAAGGGAGGGAAAACTCCTCCTTTGTCCTACAATGGCCCTCTTTGTCATTCTGTTCATAAATCTCCAGTATGCAAATGTTGTAATGTAGCTCCGTGAAACCAACTGGTCTCATTTAATGATGGATTCGTCCTGGTATATATTTACATGCTGATCTTGGCACACACTGATAGATAATATGAATTTTACCTTCACCAGCTCTGTGGTTGCCCTGGATTTTATAAACGAGCATTTGGGCTGTTTTTGACCATCTTTGGAGAGATTCACCATCGAGCTGAGGATTTACAAACATGACTGTGGCCAATGCAAAGTCAGGATCAGGTAAGCTCTGCATGACAAAGTCCAAGTTGTTTTGCTCAGGGCCCGTTGCAGTGATCTGTACAAAGTTTGACATTTGACATTTTCAAATCAGTCATTGCCATTTGAATGGTCCTGTGCCCAGAAGTATTTTTATGGGTGTCCTAAGACTGAATAATGTGAAAAACAATTTTGACCGCACACAGCGTTACATTTTTGACTACTTGTATGATTTTTCTAAAATGTACAATATGTGTCTGTTGTTATGATACAGCTCTTGGCCACAACATAAACTCAAATGAAAAGGAAATATTATCAAGAATTAATTTACAAAGAAAGTCTGTAATTAACAATAATACAATAACTAGTGACACGGTAAATCAGTAGTGTACTGTACTATGAGATGGATGTTTCATGGTGGGAAATAAAAAAGCCAAACAACAGAAAAAGGTGCTTGGGAGAAAGTAGCCAGCCCATCTGAGAGACTGCTGAGCCTTTTAAGATTAAAAGACAGGAAACCTTAGACCAGCTGTCCTGAATCATCCTGTTGGCTCTCTATCCTTGCTCATCAGGTATCCTACCTGCTTAAACATAGAACAAGGATAAGATACATAATCCAGCCCTGGCAGGAAAAGTGAGAGGGCCGTCACTCAGCTTTTACTGGATATAAATGTCCACATTTGTTTAAGTTGTATGTGCAAAACCAGTTGGTTGAGTTCAGTGTCCAGCTGTCCTTTCAGTCAGTACAAGGCAGATCAGTCAGTAAAACGATTCCTCTGTGACTGCTTGTTGCTGCTACTGCTGCAATGGAGATGAGGGGTGTTTTCTCTGAATTGCTCCATGACTGTTCACTTGTTCTTGCCTTGTAAGATCCTATGATGTCATTGCTTTGTCACCAGTGGTTTCATTGTCTCAAATTTTTAATTACTCTTGCTTATCACTGATAGAGATTTGTTTTACCATAAACATCTCCGCCTGCATTACCAAAGCAGCAATTTTAAGCTCAAGTAAAGCAAATGTAAGTGGTGTTTAGCTGTTGTTTGATTTGTATTTTTGTGTTTTCAGCCATGCAGCAGGTACTGGACAACCTAAAGGACCTGCCATCAGGCAAAGGCACCAAAGATATAGACTTCATCTTCCTCAAAGGCATCATGGAGAGTCCTATTGTCCGTTCCCTCGCCAAGGTAGCACACTGCATTCTTTTATGGATAGATAGATTGGATAGACTGTAGCTCTACGGTCACCCTGACTCAGATAAGCAGTATAGATAATGGATTAATTCTGCATAACAGGTGTGTAGACAAGGTCCATAATGTTATAAAATTTTAAGATCTAGTTATACAGTATGTAGCTGTGTATAAATTTACACTTCCCCTTAACTCAAGTATCTCCTGAAGCTTGTGCTGTGGGAAAAGCAAAACCTTTCCTTTGAGAGCAGTTGTATCAAATTTTCACAGTTAAAGCAGACAAGGAATGACATGCAAAGGTAATCCGTCACATAGACAAGATTTTTACTCGCATAATGTTTATTTACAGAGTACAGAGTTGTAAAATCTGATTTAAGTGATTTTTAGTTTTAAAGTCTTAAGGATAGATGTATTTGGTAATTTGATGTAGGAGCACAATATAAATTATTCCAATAATTTGTTTTGCAATAACTACTAACCATTGTGAAGTTTAAAGACTGTATTTTTTGCATTGGATTTCCTTGCAAGTCCGACCATGTTATGGTAATGTTATGTAATTTCTGAGTGGACAGAAACATAACTCATTGCTTACTCGGTGTAGGCGTTAAAGGAATTCACTATGAAATGCTTCACGTAATCTACATTTTTCACTAATTCGCAGCCCTGAATTATTACATTCCACTAGACAACCATTGACAAACCTTGGGGGGGGGGCACTCCTTGCATACCTACACCAAGGCCCATCAGTCCACAAATCATAACTCTCACTACTCTGTGAATGTCATCAGGTTATTGAGCTGCTCAGAAAGTTTTGTGGAAAACTGTTAAATACTTTTCGAGTTGTCTCGGTGATAGCAAAGTGCGGCAAACTAACATGAACAAGAACAACTTCTTCAGTAGAGTTATTAATGTTATAAGGTGAAACCAAAGCTTCCAGCAAAACATTAAGATCAAGTAAATATTTAATGGTTTGTTTGTGTGTCTGTGTGTTTGTAGGCCCATGAGCGCCTGGAGGTTCCGTTGCAAGCAGTGCGTGATAATAACGTTGAGCTGGTGACAGAGATCCTGGATTCCCTCAGCAACCTGACTGAAAAAGATGCTGTGGCTGCCGAGCTGGTCAGAATCCTCCAGGAGCCTCACTTTCAGGTATATTAGAACTCATTCTCACTCTGTCACACTCGTGCACTGCACGGTGCTTGGTAATTGTAGTAACGCTATAGTAACTCTACTCGTCTGTCACGCACGCCACGCTTCCTTTCCACAAGTTACAAGCTGTGGCATGGGAGGGTGGGGCTGTATTTCCTTGGGCCAATGGCAGGTCGAGCTATATGTGTAAAGTGAGGGGGAGAAGAGTCACTTACAGTTTCTGGTAAATGCTCAGAATTGCTGATGCATTTCACAGTCTGAGACCTACGCTATCGATATATTGGCTGCAGGGGTAAGAACAAAACTGTTAACTTATTTATTTGTCAGATTAATGACAGAGACAAACATCTTTAACAACAGGTTTTTATTCAGAAATGTGCACAAGTGATTTACAATCACAATCTTCACAATGTCATGGTGTATAAAATATTTACTCAAGTTCAGTTAGTTTTTAGTATATTGGTGCCTGAACCATCTGGCATCATCTCCTGTCTTTCTCAGGCTGCTGTGAAGGTGAAGTTTGTTCTCAAATGATTTCTTTCTTTTTCAACTTAAACTGTTTTTTCTGTTATGTCTCGCTGTGTCTTCTCTCTGTCATAGTCTTTGATTGATGCTCATGACAAAGTGGCTGCAAAGTGCTACGAGATGCCCAATGCTGAAGCAGAGAGCGATGCCCCGGTGACAAATTCACTCATGCCTGCTGATGCCATCAGGATGATTGGTATCCAAAAGAGAGCCGGAGAACCACTGGTAAGCCATCCAGGCACTGATGTTATCCACAGCTATGCAGAGGTTCCATGCAGTGGTTCTAGGTGTTGCTTTTTACAGGTCCCTTTTTAGTGACCATCTGTCAGAACAGGATGACTCTGTTTTATGTTGTAACTTGCATGGATGCATTCTTACACAGCAGCCGGATAACCCATGAACTGGGCCTCCCCGCTGTGATTTATGAAGTGTGAATGTACGATACTACATAGCTCTTGCTTGCTTTCAGGGCGTGACGTTTCGCGTGGAGCGGGGAGAGCTGGTGATTGCACGGATCCTGCACGGAGGCTCGATTGACAGGCAGGGCATGCTGCACACAGGGGACATAATCCGGGAGGTGAACGGTTGTGAGGTTGGGAGCAACCCGCATGAACTGCAGGAGCTGCTGAAGGACTGCAGTGGAAGCATTACACTCAAAGTTGTGCCCAGCTATAAAGACACACCGGCACCCCCACAGGTGAGGAAGAGTGAGAGTTTTGTGTTTTTGAGTTAGACTGGCATGATAAACATTTTCATTGGGAACCCATACTGACCCTCTAATAGTTCTAATTGGCTGTTCTCGTCCTCGATCTGTCTAATCTTTGTTGAAATGAGTCATCTAAGTGCACCGACATACAGCATGTGTGTCTTATGTATGGAAGCTGGTCAGGGGTCATGGCATACCTGCGAGGGAGTGTGTGACAGCCACCTGACATGGTTGTTCTCAGAATGCTAGGCAGCTGAAACTGAGCCCACGGGAGCTCTATTAATACCACTCCACACACTATCTAGGACAGTCACACTGTATTCACTGGGCCCCAGGAGCAACCCCACTCCTTACTGTAACAGACACACACACACACAGCAGCTGATACTGAGGAGCAGTCTGTAGGGTTATGTCAGACACTGATCTCTGTGCTGGTGAGGGGTCAGGTGACCTCATTCTACTGTTTGGTTATTTGTGTCCTGGGTTTTAGGTGTTCAGGTTTTTTAGTTCTAAATTGGACAGTGTAGTAATATGTTGAAAGAAAAACATGCTCTTCATGCTGTTCACTGAAGAAATCTACATTAGAATGTGACATTTACCATTTACATTGTACTGAAATAGGACAGTCAGCCATTGATGCACTCAGATTTAGGCTTAATCTTTGCAGTAACATGGTTAACATTCAGGTTATTTGTGTAAACAAGGCCTCTGCATTGTTTTATTGTATGTTGTAGCATTATGGAGATACTGATTGACCAACTATAGTAAAAAGCCTATAAAAGCTATTTTACCAGTAAGTGAAGACCAAGCCACAGAATTCGTCAATTTACAAAAACAAAGTAAAGCAAAAAGGATAACATTCGTATCTGTGTTGTAAAAAAATGTTACTTAACAGAGAGATTTCTTATAGTAATTTATTGTCAGTGTATAAAAACATAAATTGTAAGAAGAGAGATGCTGTCCAACATTGTAAAAAGATAAAGAAACGCTGATATTGCAGATAAATGTGGAACCTGCAAGCCAAGGTACAAAATATAAAACATGCTTTAAACATATAAGACATAATATGGTGGCAATTAATGGTAGGGATTTAACATCTGAAACTATAAAATGATTGAATATTCATCTTCTATCACCAAAACTGCAGGTTTATCTGAAGCCACACTTCAACTACAATCCGGCCACAGACAACCTGATTCCTTGTAAAGAGGCAGGTCTGTCCTTTTCCAAGGGAGACATCCTCCATGTAGTTAACAAGGAGGACCCGAACTGGTGGCAGGTGAGTACACATTGTCTCAGCAATGCTAAAATGGATTATTTGGACTCGATGGGAGTTCGGGGAAGAGAAGTGTGGGCAATGTATCCTTACAAAGTTCAAGTCTTCCTAAAATATGGCCAACCTGATTTGTGTGCAGGCACGCAATGTTGTTGGTGGAGCTGCCGGTCTTATTCCCAGTCAATTCTTGGAGGAGAAGAGGAAAGCATTTGTGAGAAGAGACTGGGCCACCTCCTCAGGTACAGGTCCATCTAGGTCAAGTCAATTCGCTGTGAAATGTAGGAAAACGGGGCTTTCAGCGCCCCCAAGTGGTGAAATGACAGGTTGCATTTGTTTCAGGGATGCTCTGCGGAACTCGAACTGCAAAGAAAAAGAAGAGAATGATGTACCTCACTGCAAAGAACTCTGGTGGGTAAACATTAACATCATCATTATTTTCCTACATATTAAAGATTTTTCTGGCCGTTCACAGTTTAAGTCTGACTTTGTAGAAGGAACTTTAGCAATTAACTCAGTCTGTGCATTGCTTCCAACAGAATTCGACCGATATGAGCTGCAGATCTATGAGGAAGTCGCCAAGATGCCGCCATTCCAGAGGAAAACGCTGATTCTGATTGGTGCCCAGGGCGTTGGTAGACGAAGCCTGAAGAACAGACTTACTGTCTTAAACCCTCTGCTGTATGGAACCACTGTACCCTGTGAGTGTGCACAGCCAACTGTCCTCTCTCAAACGTTTCCTGTGAGGTAACACATCTGTTAACCTTTCTCACTGCTCTTTTCAGTCACCTCAAGACATCCAAGGGAAGAGGAGAGGGACGGCCAGTCCTACTGCTTTGTGACGCGAGAGCAGATGGAGAAGGACATCAAGGACAGCCGCTACCTGGAGCATGGCGAGTACGATGGCAACCTTTACGGCACTAAGATCGACTCTATTCACGAAGTGGTGGATACGGGGCGCACCTGCATCCTGGACGTAAACCCTCAGGTTAGTGGTCTATGAAAGTCCTCCGGTCACAGGATATTCAGCAGTAGTAGCTGAAGGTAACTGGATTTGCTTTTAATAGCAGAGACACTTTGCCACTTTGTCAAGAAGCTTCTTGTGCTCTCAATCTGAGTGGGTTAAATAGATTATCGTGGTGGGTGACTCCTATGGTTGTAGTCACATGAGAAATGACTCCCTCGTGACCTTTAGACCCTCAGAACACAAAGGCTGCAGTATGCTTCTTGTGGAATAGTAAACAAACTCATCCCTCTAGTGTAACTTGTACCGATATAAAATCTGTTTGCGATGCAAAGAATCGATTGTATCAAACGCTGGTTATGTGGATGTATTTCTCACACTAATGGTAAAGAAAATGCTACACAAGGAGGGAGGCGATTATTCTGTCATGCTCTTATTCTACGACACATACACCGAAGAGAGAGAGAGAGAGAGAGAGACGAGACGATAATGGCTGAAACGGGGCAACAGTTATGATCGCACATGCTATTAAAATTATTCAATGCAAAAAGAAATATGTATCGGAGTTGCGATATACCACAGCTGTTAAAATCAGTAAGAGAAACATTACGGTATTGATCCAAATATAAAACGCAACATTTGTCAAGACCGATTCTTGGAAAAAGACATACAACCTTAATTACACTTACTGGCTTTTTACTCGCGAAACGTTTATTGCCCTTAGTGTAACACTACGGGTGGAGTAGTCGTCACCTTGAGTACTTGACCTGGTCATTTTCTCTCATCTGCTTTGAGCTCCGTTTGTGTGTTGAGCAGTGAGGCACGATAAATTTAAATTGATAAAGTCACACTAGAAGGATGGGTTTTTGTTTACATATGCACATATTTACATTGTTTTAATTTAAATGAATGCTATTGCTGAATCTAATGAAATGACAAACTAATCAGTGGATGCACTACATAAATCAAATGTGAATCTGCTGTATTTTCTCATCAGGCCCTGAAGGTTTTGAAGACTGCTGAGTTCATGCCATTTGTGGTGTTTATT
This sequence comes from Brotula barbata, assembly GCA_900303265.1. Taxonomy (NCBI): domain Eukaryota; kingdom Metazoa; phylum Chordata; class Actinopteri; order Ophidiiformes; family Ophidiidae; genus Brotula; species Brotula barbata. The sequence goes on from OMNV01000465.1 coordinate 135,568, forward strand.
GCTGCTCCTGAACTGGACACACTACGAGCTATGCACAAAGCTGTGGTAGATGCTGGACTTACTACCAAACTGCTTACGGTACGTTTAGAGGGGAGTTATGGTAGCTGAATGCCAACATGCCTGTCATTGGGTGATTCCTCTGGAAGTCTACGGGAACTTTTGACAAACGGTTTGTCATTTACATTTTGTTAATAGACTGAACGCTCTCCCCCTCTCTGACAGGAAAACGACTTAAAAAAGACTGTGGATGAGAGCGCCAGGATACGCCGGGCATACAGCCACTACTTTGACCTAACCATTGTCAATGACAATCTGGACATGGCCTTTGATAAGCTGCAGGAGGCAGTGGAACGGTTATCCACAGAATCCCAGTGGGTTCCTGTCAGCTGGGTTTACTGATGCTATGCTCTCTGCAGTCCAAGCTGCTAGGCCTGGGAGATGAGGGGACGACCCAAGGGCTGAGGTGTTCAAACACTGTACTGCACAAATGGATAACCTGTTGGACTTCAACCCTACATGAATTTAAATCCTGCACCACGCCGCATCAGCCACCTTGCTCTGAATTGGTAGATTCCCCCCTAGCACACTATGCAACATACAACACACGGGAAGTGTACTTATTTATTTGCTGATGTTTTTAGGAGAAATGTTTCTATTCAGACAGATTTGGGAAAACATACAGCATTATGTCAGGAGACAAAACCATTTTCTATTGTCCTGTTATTATAATTTTACATCAATATAGAAGAGAAAGTGTATTTATTCTAGTAATTTCATGACTTACTTAATGATAAGGATGATACCTCAGTGTTACAGTTTACAGTGTAAATGCCTCCAGTATTCCATCTCGTTTTGTCACTACAAATTTTTTTGTCAATGTTGTCACTTCCTCTAAACATTTTTTCTTCTAACTCGTAAGTTTGTTCCCTGGTCTCTTATTTTGGAGGTTTAATGATGTACAGGAAGAAGCAGCAATACTGTAGTGTTTACTTACAACGTCCACCATGCAAACAAAACAAATAATATTAACTTTGTTGAATGTCAGACATTTGGATCAGTGTTTCTTTGACGTGTCTCCGACTGTTAGACCAGTGGCTACGGTGCTCTGGTTTTATTGAAAAGAAAAACTTTCCACAGGACTCTTAACAGGGTACTGCATCTCAGTGAACCATCCCTTTTGATGTGATATTACTAAATCTTAATGGTTTTAAATAGATCATATTTGCTTAAAATGCTATATTTTACAATATTTCAGAAAAGTTGTATTTTCAGATGTCAAATAAATAACTGGTGTTTTCTAATGACCTGCATTAGCTTAAATTTGTTCTGTTCTCACATATAAAACCCTAAAGTAAAATGGAAGGACGACGTTTGACTGCAGCAGAAGAATTCTGAATAAAGACAATAACTCGGAGAGGTCAAACTTACCATTTTGCAGTGGGAAGTGTTGCTGCAGTGTCCGGTTCAAACATCGTGGGCCAAAGAAGCCAGGCCTCTGACAGCGATGCACAGGAGAAGAGGGAGATTTCCTGGCTGGCGGCTTATTTGTGTCTTCACTGCGTCCCCGTCTCTCTTCAGAGTAATATTAAAGAACGCAAACAGACGTTCAGCCTTCTCATAGACCTCATCTGTCAGTGGAGTCAGGCAGGCACTGCTCAGCGGTAACTCTCCACTTCCTAATACACACTGCAGCACCTGGAACAGATGTGGGGAACACGAGCAGGAAGCCCAACTTAATATCTTAAGTACAATTTTAAATCAGGTGTATGTAGAAATTAGCCGTACGTCAACCTGTACTGACCAGGATCTCCAGGGACCGTAACACTGTGGGACTGCAGCAAGTAGCCAGCATGGCGAGACAATCATTTGTATTTCCTGAAAGACAACAGAACCCGAGGATGGGAACTTTTTATGACATTTTTTATATTTCCCGAGGAAGAAAAAAAAAAAAATGGCACAGAAGTTTAACTGTGTAGTAAACAAAGCATTCTCACCTTCCAAAGCACTGGTAACAAGGTATAGAGCTCTGAGAAAAGACGTGGACTGGGCTGCCTGAGCCGACTCCTCCGGACCAGACTCATCCAGGAGGTTTAATATGGCCTGGATGTTGTGTTTGTGAGTTTCCTTTTTAATGACACTCAAGGCAGGGCCATCCCTCAGGCACATCTGGTCCAGCTGAGACATAACAAGAGGCAGACCAATTAGAGCTGATGTAACACGAGAGAAATTTATGATGTTATCAGTGTCTTAGTGCTACTCACCGCGTCCTGAAGCACACTGATGGCCCCGCTGTCCTTCATGGCATCGGTGAGGTGCTGCAGCAGAGAGGAGCGCGTGGAGACGGGAAGAGTTGACAGCAGCTGGAAATGTTCATGCAGTTCTCCCAGCTCTGTGCAACAAAAGTATTATTCGTATTATGCATCACAATGTAATGGCTAACAAAACAAATACACGTTTACATTTGCAAGTATTTTCCAAAAAACATTTTATGAAATCAAAATAAAAAGGAAAACTCGTGAAAAACACTGTGCTGTGACTGCATTAATACAAGAAGCTTCTGATTATGAAATATTGAAGGTATTGTGAGTTTGGGAAGCCGTGACGGGGAGGGTTTGAAGTCATTCTGAACATTTTCTCCATTCATTTAAAGTTGCAAAATGTGTCTAAATAAAGCTGAATCTTTTGGAAATGATCAAAGATAATGACATCCTATTGACACCCTGCAATGTCTCAACTATGCTGAACATTTCAAAGTTGTTTTGAAGCTTCTAGCTCAAAGACTTTTTACATAGTAACATTTTGAAAAATAACTATCTTTGTATTGCAGATTATCAAAATCGGGGAAAGATATGAAACAGTCAAAGGTCGAGCCAGCATTTCAAAGGTTGAATGACGTTTCTGGGTTAAAGTATGAAGACGGGAAAAGAGCTGAAAGCTTCGTTTTGAAGGAGCTTTCTCAATTGGTTATGAAAGGGAAAACGTGGAATGAGTTGAAAAATGTGTCTGAAAAGAGTTGAATATTTTCAAAATAATCAAAAATATTAAAATTCAGATTCTGAAACTGTAAAAAGTATCACTAGGGCTGATGGTCTGGCAGTGTTATGGTGGCAGTTGTCATTCTGGTTCCTCCGCATTATTCTGTGTGACTTTGAGCAATTTGTTGTACTGTATACAGGTCACAGAACTTGTTTGCAAACAGTTAATGCGTCATTCAAATAAGAAGCCATGGTGTTCGTGCACCTGAGGGCCTTCATGAGCTGCAAAAGCCACACCAAGCTGCATGTTATAATTACCTTCTTTGAGGTTGCTGGTTTCACCAACATGTGGAGGAGCACGCACGACTCCCACGGTTTGTCTCTTAATGGGTCCGTCCACTTCAAAGCCCCCTGGCTTGTCTGACATCAGACACAGATCTGTGGGAAAAAAGAGGGAATATTTCCGTCCCTTACATTCTAAACAATGAACAACATTCATCGCTGACTTGAAGGAATGGACTTCTCACCAAAGTGTCCATCGTGCTTGACCTTGAGTTCCCTGAGGCCGTAAGCGATGGTGGTGTGAGTGGGAATCTCCATTGTGACGTTGCTGTCTTTGCTCAGGCTTGCATTTTCCTTCAATGTAAACTGTCAAAAAGCAACAAAACAGCAGTCAGCGGTGACCAAACACACACCTACAATTCTGAGCAGTCTGAGTAACCCGAGGCTCAAAACTCAGGCATCATTTCCATCTGTTGTGATGTATCTGCTATCTCTTACTTTGATAACGTCAGTTGAGTAGAATGGACTTTAAGACAGACGTACATTTTTTATTTCCTCTGATTTTGAGTTCAACAATATCAGAGTGAAAATCTGAGGTCGTGGCATCAAGTAATACAAATCCATAAGTCGTGAGCGGCAGGAGTTTGTCCAACGTTATGACTCAAATGATCAATGGGAACACAGGGAGCGTTTCTAGCGGGGGGTCAGAGACTGCATCAAACTGTTCTCAATCTCTACAGGGATGGGAAGCTGAACTGATTCGAATCGATACACCGACACGGGCCAGCACGATGCGAGTGCATCAGTAGAACAGTTGTATATATTTTTCATCTGAAACATTACGTTACATTATGAAAGACCTCTTTTACTGTTCTTAACATGAAAACTGCTTTCTGCTGCCCACTGCTAACCTGCTTGATTGACAGAATGTTAAGCACATTTGTCTGCTGCCTGAGAGGAGTTATTTTTCTTTCTCTTTCTTTGCTTTATTGTTGTTGTTAATCTTGACCATCCTGTCATGTGAGCCAGGTGATATAAAAGTGTACTGTGCTATAAACTTCAGACAGACAGAGGACACTCATACAGGACTTGTGAAAAAAGGCCCGTTTGTGAAAGGTCTTAATATTATCTGGTTAATAAATAATAAAACACATCGCATCATATCGAATTGAACCAGATGAATCAAATCATGTCGGATTGCACTGCATCACAACCTCACAATCAGAGAGCAAAAACTTTTATGTGCATTAATCGATGTGCACCAACAGGTAATGGCACATGTGCCAACATACATACGTACATCCGCCGTTTAAAAGAGTGTAAATGTCTTATTTTCTGCACTGTCAGCAACAATTTCTTCACACACTTCAAACCAGGTGAGCAACATGTTCAGGCTTAGACAGCACAAACTGAAAATTACGTAACACTACGCGAACTGAACAAGGGGCCAACAGTAAGTTTATGCAGTATTTAACGGAATGCATGGGCGAGCCGGCGACGTTTGTGGTAATGAGTGGATTTTCATCTTAAAAATGTAAAAGAAACATAAACACACTGTAGAAATGCTCAGTATCACAGAAAAGGACACCAGCAGGAATCACAGTGCTACCTTCAAGGTCTTGGGTCCACAGACACTCAGCAGCCCTCCCACCTGTCCGGCCTGCTGCACCTCCTCTATGACCGAACACGGCTGAGTGGTCACGATCCGCTCCTTCACGATCCCCAACACCCGCCTCTGCTTCTCCATCGTCTGCAGGATCAGACAGTGGGACATGTCCAGAACCCTGGGAGACAGAGCACACGGGACACAATGTAAGACTTTGTTAATGACATCATTCATTACAGTATAACTGTATGATAAAAATAAACTTTTGTATCATATACTAGATAATAACGATTCATCATGATGCATCCATTTTTAAGGCGGTGATACGACTGCATTGACTTGAGACATTAAAATAAATAATTATCACTAAAAGGGATGTGACTGTTGATTATTTTGATTATTAATTGAGTATTTTGAATACATATATACTATTAGAGTACCAGAGTCCTTTTTTACTTTGAGACAAGGAGAAAATACAACAAAGAATTACAGATACAAGCTAATAATAATAATACTAAATCATCATAATTTAGCTAATTTGATATGAATATCATCTAAAAGACATAACACTATAAATAAATAAACTGAATAATCAATTCTGTATAATTTTAATTGATTAATTTTAAGTGGTGTAGTCAAGTGTAATCGACTAATGGTGACATACTCGATTTTTAATAATCGAGAAGTAAATGGGAGGGGAATAAAAAACTCTTTCAGGCATATTCCACCTTATAAAATCCTTAGATTGACCTTAAAAAATCCTTAAATTGAGATCCAATATTCTTCTGCGGGGGCAGACACCCTCTCTACGTTTAAGATTAGGCTTAAGACTTTCCTTTATGATAAATGTTATAGTTAGGGCTGGATCAGGACCATGGACCAGCCCCTAGTTATGATGCCATAGGCCTAGACTGCCGTGGGACTTCCCAGGATGCACTGTGCTTCCTCCTTCTCTATCTATACTCAGTCATGTCCCATTACTGCATATTACTAACTTGTCTTCGTCCCCGGAGTGTTTGTGCTTTGTCTCCCGTCAGGTCCACATGGAGTTTAAGACGACTTCCAGTTGGACTCATTTCCAGATTCATCTTTGTTACTGTTATTATTTCAGTTGCTCTCTGTTTCTCTCTTTGTGTCCCCCCCCCCTCCCACTTTCTCTCTCAACCCAACCGGTCAAGGCAGATGGCCGCCCTCCTAGAGCCAGGTTCTGTTCAAGGTTTCTTTCCTTTAACGGGGGAGTTTTTCCTTGCCGCTGTCGCCAAGTGCTTGCTCATGGCGGAATGTTGGGTCTCTACATATTCAAGAGTTTGATCTTGATCTGCTCTACCTGTAAAGTGCCATGAGATAACTTTTGTTGTGATTTGGCGCTATATAAATAAAATTGAATTGACTACACTGTATTATTATAATTGTTACAGATTTAACAAGATGTTAACCAATGTTAATCATAACATTAATATAATATAATAATATAATGTATATAATAATTAACTGTCTGTGACTCAGTCATTTTGAGAACTGCCTTCAATTAATGATTAAAGTAATGAGTCACATTGTATTCAACATTGTATGAGTTCCAATTTTAGGACCTGGTATTGTTTTTGTTTCCTGATTTATAAAACCATACAGTATCTGTCACAGTGGTACTTTTCACACAGTTTATGGCGTAGCACAGGCGGTACAGGAGTTTGATTAAATCCAATGTAGTCTGATCTAATTATGATAGAATAGACTTTATACCTTCATTGAGCATAATCATGAATCATTTACTAATCTGGCAAAAAACAATGTGGCAGTAACGTCCACCAAGATTATTCTGCAGTTGTTGATGGGACACACTAGCTGAGTTCTGAGAAACAGCAACTGGATTTCGCACTTGAGGGTGAGTTATTTCCTTATCAAATCTGTTTGTGTTCTTAGTCTTAGTCTTGAAATCCTGTCATTGCAACATAAAGCAACATGAAGCATCCTGTAACGCTTTCAGGCTTACCACAGCATGCCCCGTGACCAAGTGGAGTTTGTTTTTCTAGTTGAGTTTTACACGTAAACAAAAAAACAAACAAGACTGACAATAGAAAAACGAATTGGCTGTTTTCAACAACGCCGTACAACAAAGTGAAGTAAAAAAAAAAAAAGGAAAATGATAAAACATTGAATGAATTACTTTCAGCACGGTGCATTCTGGGAATGCAGTCTGGTATGTGATTTCTTAGTCGTGGTTACACATATGATGTATTCTTTGCTGCATTTTTTTAACCCTCGTATTGCGTTAGTGTTTTTGTCACTGGTGGACCAGCAGCATGAAGAGGTTTTTAAATCAATGCAGCCATAACAATTGATGTAAAATACTAAATAAATGTTAACTTTATCCCAGTTACAAGCAATTTAGGCAGCATACTTTTTTCCACCCATAGTTTTGGTTTTCCACCGAGCCACAGTTTGGCCACAGATTGGCTGAGTGGGTAGCAAACGTCATCAATAAAAAACAACACCGAACCAGTGAGGAAATTATTTGTCGCCTCTGAAGGAGTTGAGCAGAATCGGCGAGTCGGAGATGGAGTCCACATCGAGCCCAAGGTGAGAAACTTCAATTCAGTTTCACCAACATCGGAATAAGAACCTGAAAAACTAACATCACACATTTCTACTTGATACGAAAGTATTTTAAAATTTAGGAAAAAAAAAATGGGATCCTCACAGGACGCAGATTCTTTTTAAACGCGTGGGCGTATATATTTTTAAAATTCAAATAATAAGCACACAAAAAGAGCCATCGGAACACATACGTGAGTGAAACTCATACAGCTTCTGATTTCAGTCGAGGATCCAAATTATTTTTGGGAGACAATAACTGTACTGAAGTAAAAGTGAAAGTATTTCTCGTTTTCCCGCTGTGGCTTCTGTCGAAATGAGTGTCTCCC
>OMNV01000466.1:0-13669 GCA_900303265.1 Brotula barbata
GCTCGGAGCAGTGTTACTGCAAGGAGGGGAAGGAAACCAGTTGCCTGTGCAGTACATCAGCCGGAACCTCTTTCCAAGGGAAATGAGATACTCCACAATGGAAAAAGAAGCTTTGGCCATTAAGTGGGCATTAGACACTTTGAAATATTACCTCATTGGTAAAGAGTTTCTGCTTGAGACTGATCATCGTGCTTTGCAGTGGATCCACAAAATGAAAGACATTAATGCCAGGATCATCAGATGGTATTTGTCTCTCCAGCCTTATCGGTTTCAGGTCCAGTACAGGCCAGGAAACAAGAATGTCATCGCTGACTTCCTGTCCCGTGACTCTGAGGAGTAACGGTCTTAAGGGGGAGGGTGTGTGACAAAGTGGGTGAGAGCACACCATTTGTCCCCATCGACTACATTTGCACCATAACTTATTAATTTAATTATACTTGATGTTTGTTGTTTGGACCATAAGTTAATCAGTAATCATACTTTGCAGATACTTACTATCCCGGGTTTGTTTGTGTTTTGCAGTATATTTGGTTAAGTTACATCTCAGCAGGCTTTTGGTTAAAATAAAACACACACTTGTATTGAAGTTAGTTATTGGTTTAGTGTGAGGACATAAGTTGTGTATCATCTTTCTTTGTTACTCACCATACTTACATGTGCTCAGGAAACAAAGGGAGGAGGCGGCCTATGTCTCCTGAATTTATAGACTGGTGACATCATTAGTGATGTCACTAGGTAGGAACCATGTGGAGGGGTGGTTGGTGAGTTGTTGTGGGTGTATGTATTAAGATTGTTTATAATTTGATTAAGTCTGGTTGCAGATGTATGGCGACAGGCTGTATAAAAGTGATGTCGTGGGAATGTTGTTTAACTGTTAATCGTGTTGTTGTTTACCTGTTTCAGGAGGGGCTCAGGACTTACCTGAGGAGTGGTATAGTCCACTTGCAGTCAGAGGGCATGCTGATAGAGGGCTCTATATAAGAAGGAGCCGTGAGACTGCGCAGGGGTTTTTTTTGCTCTGCTAGAGTGTAGCTGTGTACACGTTGTTTTAATTTGATTTCAGTTATGCTTATGAGTTAAGTTAATTGTTTGTTTTGTTCTTTTTGGGTGTACAACCTTTTGTTACATTACGTAATTTATAATAATAAAAATGCCGTTGGTCAACTGATCCAGCCTTCTGTGTCTGCCTCCTACTAAAGATTAGACGTCGGCCGGTACCACAGTCCCAAAACCCTCTATCAGTGTTGTAAAGGGATACTGGCAGACAGATCCTAAAAGCTGCAGCAGAGAGTGCAGAAGAAGAAAACATACTGAAAAATGAGTAAATATTAATTTACTTGAACTTTTGTCAATGTAGGCCTGGGACCACCAACAAAAGGGAGCTGTGTGGTCGTCTCCAAGTTTTCCTGCTGCTGTTGGCTACTTGGGACAGGCTCTGTTGACAGGTCTGTGACGCTGGATGTGGGAGTTTGGATGATGAAGAGAGTCAACCCACAGGCCTTGGCGGCCCGAAGGACCCCTGGTACCTCCTGGACACGGCTGTACCACTGCAGCAGGAGAGGAAGCTGGGCTAGAGCACTTGTAGCGTGGACTTGGAGGGAACACTAAGAGAGGAAAGGGAGAGTAAGACAAATGAAAGAGAAAAGAAAAGAAAAGCAATGAGATATTGATTAAGTGACTGGTCAGCCATGTTATTTCAAGTAAAAGCAGGATGTCACTCTCCAACAGAATGACTATTCATTTGTCACACTGGTGGATATACACACACACGAGTGGTTGGCAGAAAGACACTAAAATAGTGTTGGCAAGCGGGGAAGGGAAGACAGCGACATGAGAGGAGCAGCCTCACTGTATGTAACTATGTGTGAAAGAGAAGTGGAAGGGAGAAGGAATAGTCTGCTTCAACTGGGCAAATGTAAAAGCATCCGTTTTGGCTGCGTGTGCGTGTGGACAGTGGAGGCCGTAAAGAGGAGACACGCTAGGCTGAGTGTGAAACTGGAAACCACTGGAGCACAGCTGACTACTAAAAGCCTCATTGTGCGAACTTCACTCCTTTCCCACAGTCAAGGAATAGTTGGAGACGATTCAGAGGTGAAAGAGAGGTTGAGACCCACTTTACTGCATGACAGTGCAGCAATCCTGATCAATAAAAATACAGTATAAAACTCAACAACCATGAAACACCCTGCTCTCAACTGTTACTCTGAAGGCTGCTACCATCTTTCCTTTTAAAGTATGCAATAATTATGCATGATGAATATTCAAGTGATGCTGGGGAAGCTTTAAAGTCTTTTGAGAAAGTTTTAAGGTCAGCTTAACAACCAACAAAATTCTCATTGCAAAGAATTCTTCTTCTTAACTTAAGTAATGCATTCTAACCGGATACATTTGACTGTTTCCATAAATAGTTATCACATGTTGCCAGGTAGCTCCAGACCACCTTGGAGAACTTCATCTGATACAGTGAGTCTTCTACACTAAGGTTTCTGACTCACTGGATTTTAAAAAGTGGATCAGAATATCATCACAATAAAAAGCAGTTACCAGGGTACAGCAAATAACCCAGTAAGGGGTTCTTGTAGCCTATGTGGCACACATGAGGTGACATCAGATTGAAGTAATGACTGTTTTGTTTATGGTGTGAGAAACAACATCACATAATGTCTTAATTCCCATTTTTCTTGATCCCCAAATGTAATGAATTAACTCTTTGTCACTCACCAGGTACTGATGGATGCATGGCAGCAGGACCACATCAGTCAGAGTGAAGTTTAGTCCTTCAGCAAAGACATGTTCCAGTGGAGGCAGGTCTGAGGTCTTCACTTTTCTTATGTCAGATTTCTCTCTGGTGGACAAAACTGGAACTGCATCTACAGACAGCTTAGCCAGAGCAGCGTTGATCTCAAGTCTGTCACTTGCCTCAGGAGACTGTTCAGGTTGGGTCTGAGAACTTGGATTCGTTTGACCCTCAGAAGACTCGCTGCTTCTTTTCTGTCTCTGTTGTCGGAGTTTCTGTCTTCGCATTTTGTCATCATTGTGGACTTTCACAGGCTCCCCGAGCCTTTTCTCCAAGTTGAGGATGGAGTGGGGTAGCTGCAAGGATTGATCAGTAGGGTTTTGGAGGTGTCCTTCAACAGCAGAGGGGATGCCAATTTCACACAGTCTGGTCCACTGACTGACCTGACAGTGAGTAAAGGTGTTGTAGCAGATAAGATTTTAGTGGTCATATACAGTACAGTGATTTTTTAAAAGCTTAAATTAATTACAATAAGTGAAATATATCAGGTTCCTTATAGGAACAACATACAACAAAAGCAACTTTCCAAAGATAAAGATTCATTTTAGGGAAACAATATATATACATAGAAATTTTACTGCAGTCTGATTAACCTTTGGAAGTTTGATTGATAAGTTATGCATCTTGCAGAGCGATGTCTAAGTCACCTTCCTGCTTGACACTTTGACCAACTAACATGTGGGATTTTTTGAGCTTGTTACTTTTTCCTGGGTGTCAAATCGAGTAATTACGATGACTGGTGAACTAGTTCAAAGTGACAATCATGGAAGCAGCCAGCAAACACAGCATGCTTACAGAACTCATCAAGCATTGGCTAAAACTTGAATTCTTAAGTTACAGCTGGTGTGCACAACCAACTAAAACTCCTGTCAAAGTACAAAAACACTTTCTTACAAAAATATTGCCTTGGTTCACTTCCCATGTATCAGCCGGATAACTTATCAATCATTCCCCAACATATAACTAACCTCAGCACACGCCTTCAGACAGGTCTTCTTGAAACCCAGCAGTGCCAACACATCCTTCCTACTGGGGTCTGCCTCAGTGGTCACATTGATGATGCGTCTTAGAACCACAGCCAGTCCTGCCCTGCAGAACCTCCCAGTATGATCCAGCACAGCGGGGAGCCGGCAGCCTTTCACCAGATGGGGCACATCCTCCAGTTGTATATCAGAGACATCAAGAGAATCTGGCAGCTGGTCCCTCAGTGCATGTGAGCGGGTAAGTTTGGTGAAGACCAGAAAGACTCGGAAAGATTTGCAGTTGCAGTAGGACAACAGAAAGAGGACAATGGACGTGTGTAGTGGGAGGCGCACTTCTTCATTCTGGGAACAAACTTCTAAATAAAGGGGGTACTGCTGCAGCCGCTTTCCGTCTGTCTGCTCCATGGTGAACGGTGCTAAAGAGAAAACAAACAACGTAAACAACGTAGCTGTTAAAACGGGAATGAGCATTCACAGCATATATCGAAAGCTGACAGCACATTATGAACAGCGCCAGTTAGGACGTCTTAGATAAAATATTAAAACTAACATTTTGACACACTTACAGCCACTGCTGTTCCGTGTTCATATGAGCCGGTGAATTCTGCACACCACGTTGTTACGGTATGACGCTGTTCTTCTTCTTTCATAGGTTCGGGTTCGCAAACAACAAAATGGCGAAATTTCGCCATCTGCTGGTGTGGCGTGTAACTATCCATCCCCCAGATGGGAAATGGCAAGAGGCCAATAACTTAAGAAATATTATGTTACCTACCTAGGGTGTGTACCCAAAACGATTGTCTGCCCATACAGACCAAACTCATGTAACACCCACTCCTCAAGGCAAATCACCCATGGCTTCTACTTGCATGCAGAAATTTTAATATGGCAAAAATGGCTTATGTCCTATATTAACATCTGTTGAACTACATAGCTGAAGGAGTGGGCATATCCTATAAATACAGTTCCGGCAGTAACAAAAAAATTATAGGTGATCATGAAGATTTGAGGGCTCTATTTTGTCCATGACTATTGCCTAAAATGTCACCAGAACCTAATCTTTTATAGAGTTCTTCTCCTAAATATTCTCCATGCTACATGTATTTCTCTGTATCTGCTCTTTTTTATTTCCATAACAGGTTGTACAAGGACTTTCTACTGAGTTCTAACCACATGAATTTAACCACCACCCTACATACCCAAATACATTCTAGTAACACACTATTAGCTACATCTGGAGTGTGCTTGATTTCTGCGGTTTGGAAAAAGAAACTGCTTTTCAATTGTATTTCCACTATAGTTTTTCTAATTTGTCTTGATGGATAAAGAACTGTACCTGTTGGTAGATTACATGTTGGTGTGATGGATTTGGTATTTTACGTGGCAGTAAATCTTTCTTATACAATAAAATAGATTATTATTTTGGCTAATTTACATTTTCACATACCTAAATGGTCTGGCTCTAAACAGTTTGCTGCATTTATAAAGATGTGAAAATTTGAAAGAACACATAAAGGGTCCATATTATGGAAGGCATTTAATTTAATTGCTAGGTCACGCTGTATGCATTTGCCTGGTCACTTTGTTAGTGTGTTTTCTTGATTTTAGATATAGATTTTTACCCATTTAAATCAAATCAAGCCACTCCATTATACATTAGCACATATATTTGTTCACACCTCCAGTTCCTCCTTTGTTGTTAGCCTCTTAAACGCCGATAAATTAGTTGGTAATTTAGTATACTTTATGGTTTTAAGTTCAGGGTTATTTAAAGGATTTAGGATAAATTCAATGTTCCTTTTCACATTGCCAACTGATTAATAATTGAATAATTGAGGCATTTGAAAAAACCACAATCTACGAAAATATCTGATTTTAAAAAATAACCATAAAATCATCACGTAACTCCCGCTTTTTTAATACAGTATTTTCTTTTGGGTATAATTCTATACAGCGTTGCCCAGAATGCATTCTGATTATTTGGTATTTTTCGAGAAATTCTAATGTAGAAAAATTATTAAAATAAATACGAATAAAATTAAATTTTCTAAAGATGACTCACGGGTGTTTGTCGCGGAGTTTTCAAAGGTGAATTTGTGTCGAAAACAAACAGGAAGGATACGGTACAAAGGATACGGTGTGCGTAAGTAAAACGGTTTGTACTGTTCCGACCCGGACCCATTTAGCGGTTGCACATTAAAAAAAAATAAAGCGGCCTGATTGTATTGTGTTTCTGTTTGTAGGAAGTACTTAACCAGCAGAATAAACCGGAGTAAGCAGCAGACTCTAAGGTAATCTAAAAAAACACAAAATCAACATCAGCTGTGGAACAGTGGAACTAATCCACCATACTTCACAGCTTCTCACCGGTCCGGACTGAGTTACAGCTGCCAAATTAGCCTTAGTTTCGTTATAGCTACAGCCGTATTTAACCCCATGTTGTCATTTTTCAGACTTTCTCAGACGATTATCCTTACTTTAGAGTCACACCAATATATTGACTACAATGAGTTTCTTTTCGGATGTTTTCTTCTCATCACACACAAATGTCTGTACGTAGACGAAACAGAATTTGCAATACGTACGCGTTTTCTGTTCTTAAATCAAAAATACATTCAAACTAAAATCTTAATTCAAATTTGTTACCGTTTGGTGTATGTCGTCACTATTCAATAGCTTATTTAGTGGACTTTGGTGCTCTTAATCGCGGAAACATTGGCAAATTAATTAGTATTTGAATGAATTGAAAGTTTGGGTATTTTCTTATATTTACTGTGTATGAAGATAAATAATGAATGACCTGTCAGAAATTTTTCCTTTTTTCTTTCTTTTTTTTCACAAGCTTTTTTTGTACATAAAAACTAATGAGTTCATTGAGACTATTGTCATGTAGTTGCGGCCAAATTCTGTAATGAAAATTACTAATAACTGTATTATGGAACGGAATGGAATGAATGAATGGGTCTTAAACCCACATGACTAGAAAATAATTTGAGTAAGAAATATCTGAAGTCAATAAGGTGTCATTGATTGAATCCTAGATTATCCCATGGCTGGAACTGTCAGTCTGGAGTTGGACCCCGTCTTCCTGAAGGGACTGAGTTACCTGCACTCCAAGAGTAAAGATTCAGCTGAAAAACTTAAAGCTCTGCTTGATGACTCCCTTGCAAGAGGAAGTGATTCATCTTACCGTTCATCACAAAAAGTAAGGACTTAATTGCGTTTTTATTTTTATTTAAGTAATCTGAGAGATTAGTTGTATAATGCACAGAGCCAAACAAGTATGATGTTAACCGTTGTTTATCTTTAGGATATAGAGGTGTCCAAAGGGGCTGTGTCAAAGCTCAGCCTGAGTAAACAGGACTCAAAGTCCTCCTCAAGTTCTTCATCATCCAGCAGCAGCAGTGGCAGCAGCAAATCCAGCAGTTCAGAAAAGAGCAAGAAAGAGGGAGAGAAGAGACCCTCTGAAAAGGTAATTAGGGAAATCAATTAAGATGACCTTAAAGCATAATCAATCATAGACCTAATAACATCTTAACGGTGTCATCGGACACTGTAAATATTAATTACAAGTCAAATCATTTCTTCTTTAACATTTTGGTAGGTAATTCTCAAAATGATTACTTGTTTTTATGGTCCAGGTTAAAAAGTGGGTCATATTTTATACCTTCATTTATAAGTGTATACTATGCAGTCATGTATTACTCATGCATGACGCCACATAGCATAATATAATGACCGTGTTGAATGAACATGTCAATTGTATCATTAAATTTCTCCACATTGTTTTTTCTTATTTGACAAACACAGGTCAGGGTTGAACTGAGTGACGTGGACCTTCCGAAAAAGCCCCGTTTAGAGAAACAGGAGAATCGCTCCTCTCCAGTTACTGTGCAGACGAGCAAAGACCTTATCCCGCCAAACATCGACGACAATGACGAGACCAATGCTGACGACTTTGCCATGGAAATGGGCCTGGCTTGTGTGGTTTGCAGGTACACATTTCTAGAAGTTTTCCTGTGTAGCCAGTACAATGCTAAATGTCTTAAAGAGCTTCAAGACTCTTGTATGTTGTCCAGTTGAGTTAGTAGATGTCTTGGTTTTCCAGCATAGAATATTCTGTACTAGAAATGTGCATTACATTTCCATTCACAGACAAATGACTGTGACTATGGGAAACCAGCTGGTAGAGTGCCAGGAGTGCCATAACCTGTACCACCAGGACTGCCACAAGCCTCAGGTGACGGACAAAGATGTTAATGACCCCAGACTTGTGTGGTACTGTGCCCGCTGCACCAGGCAGATGAAACGGATGGTGAGTAAACCCTTGTTGATGTTCCCGTCTGCATTGTGCATACGCTTGAAGGCTACCATCGTGGATTAGGTCATTAATGCCTGTTTGATGTTAACGGTCTAAAAATACCTACTTTGCTTTGTTTTTCTTGTGCACCAGGCTCAGAAACCTCAGAAACCGTCCCCAGGATCTGTGTCAGCAGCGCCTGTTGTAAAAGATACACTGGTGAAAAAAACGGAGCTCAAATCCAAGCCTGAAACAGCCAGCACCTTCCAAGCCTTTAAAAGAACAGAAGTCAAGGTAGGCATGAAATTACTGACGGCTTTATGGAGGGAAAACATCTGGGGGGCAAATTTGATTTTGAATCCAATGGGAATAAAAGCCTTCATGACAAAGTGTTTTTTGCAGTAAATGCATTATTACAGTCAGTGATTGGATTCTGTTAATACCAATCAGAATGGCTTCACTTTTCTGCGTTCTCAGTAAATATATTTGTCCATTTATGAATGTTTAGGCTTTTAATGCTTGCAGGAAGCTATCAATAACGGGGGAAACGTTTAGCTATAGTTATAGGAGGACAGCTGACTATCTACTTTAATTTTTAATGAATTTAATGATTATTTTTATTTCTTTGATTAATCATCAATTAGCAGCAGCAGTTATTGGCAGCTTTTGTGCTATTGGGTTTGATGTCATTAAGGCATGTCAAAACGCCTCTTAACTATAGCCACATTATTTTTTATTTTTTTTTAATTCAGACGTCCACGACATCAGCCAATCCCTGCAGCAGCAGTTCCTCCTCCTCAGGCAGTGGTCTCACAGGCTGGGCTGCATTTGGGGCCAAAACAAACCCTTCTCTTCCAGCCAACTCCAAACTGGGGTCCTCAGGCCCAAGTGGGAGCAGCAAGACCTTGGCAGCTTCCACTGGCCAGAAACCTGTGGGGCTCTCTGGACTGGCTGGAGCCAAATCAGGACTTGGGGGTAGCAAGATGCCAGGTGGCGGCAATGGGAACGGCTCTAGCCAAGTGCCTCTGAAACCTCCCCCACCCCTGACACTGGGTAAACAGCCACTGAACCGTTCGTCAAGTGCAGAAAGCCAAGGGAAGGTTTCTGTCTCTGGCTCATCAGGGGCCGGCTCCCCGAGTGGCTCCCAGCAAAGTGCAGGAGGGAATGGGGGCTCTAGTAATAATGGAGGAGGCAATGGGAACAATGGGAATGGATCCAAGGCTGCTCCAGGTGACAAAGCACCCACATCCCAAGAGTCGCAACTTAATGCCATGAAACGGTTGCAACTGGTGAAGAAAAAAGCAGCCCAGAAGAAACTGAAGAAATGAGTAAAGGTGGAACAAAGCAGAAAGGAGGAGGGGTGAGGGTGTAGAAGATAAAGGCTTAAGCTAAGTGGAATTGCTCCCAGAGGGTATGTTTGTATTAAATCTCTACGTGGAGTAAGAGCAACCAGTCAAACGTGAACTTTGTGTTAAAGCTGCTGGACTCTGTGTGCCTCATTGTGTCCTAACTAATCTGACAACGTGACTGTCACTTTTTACCCGCAAACTTCATTAAATATCCTCTTCTTATATCTGTACATGTGATACTAGTGTTGGCTTTGTGGTGTCCCTCTGAGTCAGAATCTTAAGTAACAAAACACTGATGACAATTATCATAATCTTTATTTATGACACAGTTGGCAAAATAAACACAATGACAGATTTGTATAGATTTCTTCATTTCACGTTCACATAATAGGTTAACTTCATCTCTAAATCTCTTCACATATAGCTTTTTTCTTCTTATATAAATCATTGACAAATAACATTTACTTCATGTATAAAGCAGTTGAAATATTCACTTCACTGATAAAAACACTTTGTCAGGAAAACATGTATCCACAATTTTTAACTCAACACTGTAGTACAGAAAGTGCTCAGCACCGCGGCTGTAGATATTAAGAATTATCAAGGATTACTGATCTAGTCCCATTGGTGAGCTCTGCTGCTATGATCTGATGAATGCAAAGATTTGACATCAACACTTGTGGCTTTAGATGTTGGATAATAAAATCCTGTGGTATCTAGTGCGATCTTGGCCTTTACTAATAAATATATCTAAATTTTTGAAGACTCAGTAAGCGGGCCAAGTTTAAAGATACCACAGGTCTGGGTTTTATGAGGCGACCTCTCGATCCTCTATTTAGGCATAGGACATCTTTCCAAGGTAGTTGGCAGGGACGTAGCCCTTCTGTCCATTAGCCTCAGCTAACCACCAGTCCTTATTACCTCCCAGGTCACAGAACTGGAGGATACGCACATGCTGGTACTCCTGCAAGGTCAGCTCCTGGTCACAGCGGGCTTGGAATGCATACACGGCATAAAACTGTGGGAACACGTACAAATTAGTTGTTTCGAGAAATCACCTGCAAATGGACACAGCTTTGTTTGTAATAAACAGGACAGGCATTTTCAAATATACTGTATAACAGAAAACTGCATCCCTTTGTAAATCCAGTAGGTGGCAGTGTTCATTAGTTTTCCACAGAGTGCTGACACCTATCCTGACTTTCATTGATTATAATATACGACATAATGTTCATTTTGTTTGAGTTCTGTCCTGATTATTTTTGACATTTATTTAAAACATGCGTTTGCTTCATTCACCCTTATATACGTATTTGTGCATGTTTGTGTGTGGGTTGCATAATCTTTTGCCATTCCAGATTCCAGAAATCCAAACTGAAATGCATCAGTTTGATCTGTATCATCATATGATTAACCCTGTATTGATCGTGAAATAACATCAGTATGGCGAAATGAAACACAAAACGAGGTGGGGAAACTTCCCACTGTCCCCACGGTCCATTATAATCATGCAAAGCAGCAACACACACCTGCTGAGCATCAGTGTCCTCGGTATCCTCCAGATTTTGAGGACTTTCCATGTCCCCCTGTAGACCCGAGAGTGTTGAGCTGCTGTCGGTGGTGTTGAGGCTGAAGCTGCGCAGGCTGCTGCTGCCGCTGCCTGACACAAAGAGGCTGAGGTCATCAAAATCCTCGTCCACCATGGCTGCTGGCTGCTGCTGTTGCTCAGTGGTCACCTGGCTTGCCCGGTGTGAGTCCCTCAAAGGATTGTACTGCTTCAGGAATGTGGAGTAGATGTATCCTTGTGACCCTGGGGACGAAATACAGACATGTTTTTTAGGGCTCCTAACATTCTGACCGCCCTCCTGGTCAGGTTCGAATATGTATACTTCAGAATTAATCATGGAATGAACTGCAGTGAATAATTCAAACACAGATACTTCTAATGTGGTCATGCTGCAGGATTTCATTAGATGATAGTCTTGCTCCCAGTTATAGCGAGAGATCTGAAAAGTCTGTCCATACGTGTGACAAGCGTATCCATAGTATTGATTTCACCTGAGGTATGAACAACAACTTGTTGAAAACACTTGTAATCCCAGAGGAGAAGAGGAGCACATGAAGATTATACTCTGTTCCAATACAATATGATAAAGAATTTGTGATGGCAGAGTACAGAGAGTCACACAAATGTCATCTGTGAGTCCTTGTTTCTGAATACCCAGAGGGAGCGGCTCTGTAGTCTGAGTTACGCTGCCTACGACGTGCTGTGGTTTGTTCCAAACAAGAAGTCGGGATCTCAGGTGCTGCCGTTAAAAACACAGAGAGGAGACGGAGACAAGCTATGGAGTTTGCCCTGTTGTGAGGGAACTGTCTCCAGAGACCAGAACAACCATGACATCACAGGAACCCCTGGGAATGTTTCATGTTTGTTGACTTGTAACTGTAAAAAAGTAAAGTTTGGTGTGTATACGCAGCCTCAGTCATCTAGCAGAGGCAGGTTTATTAACATAACATGGCTGCAGGGGGTGGGGGTGTTAAAGGAAACCTTTCTCTATCATATCTGCTGATGATTTACGATGATGGCTTAATTCCTGCCCTGAGTTAGTCCCCACAGACACACACGTCTATATGCATACACACACACACACACACACACACTTGCCTCCTGAATGAACCAGCCAGCGGCTCGTGCTGCCTAAGGGGTCTGTGTCCTCCAGCAGGGCCACCAGCTCTCCCTCAAGCAGACTGAGGTCCTGCTCCTGACAGCCGTTACACTTTCTTTTCAGCTGATACAGACGATTCAGTGGATATTCTGCCAGCAGCCAGGCTCGCTCTTCTTCAGTCTGATGCTTTACCTCCGGCATCTGGAGGACAGCGTGACACAAAGGCATGCCGACGTCAATATTTGAAGCAAGACAGCATGGTTATATGGTGTGTGTGTGTGTGTGTGTGGGCATATGTAAGCATATTGTTGATTATCAGTGTGCAGATGCATGCCGGGGATGGTGAAAGGTAAAAAGCTGCCAGGGGTTTCGGAGATTCATCTTGTCACACATTGAGGCACGAGCACACTTTTGTAGTGGATGTACAGATGTGTGTGAAGATGTGCACACTCTCAAGCATTGATATTCAGCTCTCGGGGGGTTGATACCTGGTATCACTCTGAGATGTCAAACGCCCCGGTTAATCACAACCTGGGGCATTTTCTCCACGTCTGCCTTTCATCAGACTTTGAGAATTTGTTTAATTTTGGTTACGGGGACAATATGGCAACATGACAAGTTCATGTCAGCATTCACAACCGATCAAGGATTTAAAATAACACCCTCATACACTTTGCTCTGTGAATTAAAATACAGGAGTTTTCTGATTGTGTTCATGCTTCGGCACCCTGGATGTGAATGATAGATTTCAGATGATTTCCCTACCATCATCTTCTTGTCTCGTTGTCTCTCAAAGCTGACTTTACGCTCCGTTAACTTCTGGGTGTTATCCTTAACAAACGTCAGATTGTTCAGCATGTCCATGATGCTGTTTTGCACCTCTGTCATGTTTGATAAAGGAGCCTAAAAAAAAGCAAACATACGTATAACATATTTCAGAAGTTGCAGATTTCATTTGGAGATGTGTGACTGTATTCTGTGTTTTATGCGGGAGATTCTCACCGGTAGCTGCTGCATGGATGGAGCACGGTTCAGTATTGAGTCCATGAGCCCTCGGAGCAGAGCCACGAGATAAAACACACAGTTGTTCAGGATGGTGTGGGCGGCCATGTTGAATCTCTGCAGCTCTTCCACTAACAGGGCATTCATGGCCTGGTAGTCCCTCCTGGCTAGACCGTGATCACCTGACACCAGGGAAGGAGAGGAAGCTCTGGTGGACACAGAGGATGAGGAGGAGAAGGAGGAAGAGCGCTCCAGCCGGCTGCAGAAATCCAACAATTTGTCGTAACGTTTCTGAATGAGCTTCTGTGGGGCAGCGAACATGCCCTGAAGGGAGGAGAGGGGGGCGAGGACCAAGTGCTCCATGCTGTCCTTCTGGAAGACCAATCAATGAGGCGCATCAATAGAGATGTACATCATATTACATCATGTATTCTGTATTGCACGTTGAGGTTTTTATGTCCTTAATATGAGTATTTGTACTGAGGATTGTGGCGTACATTTCAAATTCAAATGAAATTCCAGTTATCCAGTAGCCAAAAATAACAATAATAATGAAAAATAATATGATATAA
>OMNV01000466.1:18770-59121 GCA_900303265.1 Brotula barbata
GGGGGTTACATCAAAATTGCTGAAGGTAGCAAAGTGTTGAGTGTACAGAGCTGCTCCTCATGAGGAGTAAATGTGTGTAATTGCTCGTATGAATGTGTAATTAAGGAATGAAAAGTGATTTTGCTATGTCAGGCCTTTTGTTCACAAGTCCAGGAACAAGTGGCACAAGAATGCCCACATACTTGGGTTCGCCTTCATAGTAATGATGTCACTCTTTTAGCATGATGTGCAGCATTCCCCACCACTGACAACACACAACATTTAAGAGGACAGGTGAGGCCAGTTTTTTTTTTTAAATCCCATGACTGCAAAAAGACTGTGTCAGCAATTTTGGTGACACAATGTACAGCAGGAAATATGATTCCTGAAATTCGCTTCATCGACGTGATTGTACACTGCGGGTCAAACGCAGCCAACGGTGATCACCACTGATCACTTTAGTCCCTCAAATTTTTTTAATCAATGTTGGTATTGACAGTAACAACCCATCTTCACAAGTCGCCATTCTTTAGAGATTGTTTATTGCTCACTTGGAAGTCTTCTAAAGCCACTCCTCTGCGCCTGACTTCGGAGCACGGTTTGCATATGTGGCCTCATCCCTGTGGGACTATCTCTCTCCTGCTCAACACACAGCAACACAACAGGTGCCCAGTATCCACAGCTGTAGAGGACTGTGTAGCGCGTTGTTTCTTTTTGATAATAAACTTCAACAAGTGTATATAAATTTCTCCCAGTGGGTGTACGATCAGCAAAGTTGTGATGTCATCAGTATAAAGTTGTCACAGTTCGCGTCGCATTGGTTCATGTGTGGAGATTGTTGCCATAGTTTTAACCTCAGGGGAAATGATTAGCTGGTGTACCTTTAAGTTTAGCGCTGTACTCCGTCTTGTCTGACTGACTCCTCCTCACCAATGTCCCCAGGTTGATGTCACCTGTGGACGTGTCCTCAGCTACAATAGTGTCAGTCTTTCTCCTCTCCAGGTAGCGCAGGAAAACAGGCCTGTTCCTCCTCTTGATGACTTTCTCCTTCTCTTTTTCCTTGTCCTTCTCACCCCCATTGGTTTCCTTGGGATCCATTGTGAAGCTGCTTGTGCTTTCAGACCGGTCAAGGAGAATAGAAGGGAAGGAGAGAGGGACAGGTAGAGGGAAAGAGAGAGAGAGAGAGAGACAGGCAGAGAGAGGAAGACAGGGAGAGCCTGGGAAGTAACAGGTGTACTGCTCTTAGTCCACTGTCAGCTCTGTGCAGGTAATGAGGCTCCTCCTCTGTAAACCTGTCATGAGAGAGCTATGTGGCCACACCTCCACACTGCTGTGCTATGCTGCTTCCTTAACTGGAAGATAAAAAGATGTCAAAGTCATATCTATCATGTCCTTTTTCTGGTCCCACTAAAACAAAAATTTCCTAATAGACCTTCAAAACAAACTGATTGTTCTTTACTGAGTTAACCCCTTAAACAACGGTAAACAAACTTGTAATTGAGTCCATTTTAAGGTAAACGCTTCAAGGCTATTTAAAGGACTTTCACATTGTGAACCGATTATTATTTGAGCATACCATGTAGAAAAGGCATTAAAAATCTCTTAATTTCTAGAGAAGTTAGGGTTTAAAAAATACATTACTGTATATCCAGTAACTCTTATTTTTTTTATTTCCTTTTAAATTCTGTTCATTCTAAGCGTGATGAGCATATTTGCATATTTGAAGCACAAATTCAGCATTTTACAAAAGCGTCTCACGGTGCATTTGTTAGAATTTTGTGCCTCCAGTAGTTTTGCCACTTGTTTGCCACTATATTATGTCAAATATGGAACATCTCACCTGGTTAGATGCTGCTGCATCTTATTACATTCTGTTGCTAATCTGTCATCATCAAGTTGCAATATAGGTTCCTGATCATAGCAACCAGACACTGCATTCCTTGCCAGAACAATGAATGGATGCATTTCCTCCCTGTTGAACAAAAGGCAATGAGGGCTCCGATTGTGTTTTCTGATCACTGTGGAATTTGTTCATAGCACACCTGTTTAACTTGTACCGCAGTGAACATGTGTGATTCAGTGTGTCACATGTCCACTAATTCTTGATTATTATTACGGTTATTACGTAAAAGAATGGTTAGCGCGTTCAAAAACTCAGGAACAGCCTTCTTATATCAACAAACACAATCAAATGACGTCCACTGCTGGATGACTGTGTTCACTGTCATGACGTCAAACAGAGTACACACACTGCATAAACTCATACTCTATACAAATATGCAAATGAGTAAACAGAGCAACTAATATCAGCGTGATCATTTTTTTTTTTATGCCCTGGGGA
Source organism: Brotula barbata (assembly GCA_900303265.1). NCBI lineage: Eukaryota > Metazoa > Chordata > Actinopteri > Ophidiiformes > Ophidiidae > Brotula > Brotula barbata. Next base: position 21,091 of record OMNV01000466.1, read on the forward strand.
GCTCATCTATCAACATTATGTCGCTATGGGTGTGGAACGCCTGGCTTTTCACATTGTGGTCTTAGAGAGGTTTACACTTTCCAGTAACCTCCCTCCCTCCCTGGGAGCAAATGATGAGCACACGTTTCTCTCTCTCTTTGTGTTCGAATGAATTAACGTTGGCACAGGACAGATGAAAGTTGTGATATCAGAAGTTCTTTCCTCATGTGTACCACAGAGCACTTGTTCCGCACCGGACCTTACAGACTCCATTGTCGGTAACCAGAGCAACGATGATGTTAACGTGCAATCACAGCTGAGTTTGAGCTTCTCTGCTCTGCTTTTGACACTGACTTAGTTATGTTATTCTCACCATCACTATCGTGCGACTGAGTGTTCACGATGAAAATACAATAACTCACGTTACGTGTTTCACGCTCTTGTGTCATACTAATTCGACATGAACTGAAGAAAGCAACAGTCATTCTTATCTCTCTCATTATCTGTCATCAGTCCAGAACGTGAGGATGTACAAATACAAAATAACGCTGACTTCTTTGTCTCAGCTGCATGCAGCTCCTTTCACTACCAGGTCAGCGCTGACCTACGTATGCTGTTCACTTTCCACTGTCTTTACTGTCTGACTTACAGGTTCACACATACACACGGGAATACAATCAGAGTCAGCTGCATCAAAGCCCTCGGGCGATGTCATCAAAGACAGGTATGCACTTTAAGATTGGACTGAACCCGGTTTTATTGTGGCCTCTGATCCATCTTCTGTTTGAACAGTGATCTAAGCGATACGCACAGAACAAGGCGGCCGGCATCGGTGTTTGTTTATGGACAATGAACACGGACTTTGGTCTCAGGATGTATTGTGGTGATTGTTTTAAAATGCATTAACTTCAGGTTTTGCCACAAGCAATAGAAATTCATCGGTGTACAGCAAGTGTTACAGGACTGAGTGGGACTTTTAGATGATGAGTAAATGGAGACAGAAGAGGAGAGATGATGAAAGTCCAGTTCTCTATCATGGTGGAGTGTTTGAAGCCTGGAAACCAAAGATTCTTCTTATCTGGTTACTACAGGTAACAAGAAAGGATAAGAAAGAAAAGAATATTGCTCTTCATGTCAGCCATGCTTTACTACAAGCTGCCATCTTAGAACAGACAGACAGCTTGCTCTTATACGTGACAACATCATATTATTACACATATATTAAATATTTAATATGTAATAAATAATTAAATACTATATTTACTTTGTTAGATATTTTTTCTGTTTTATTAAAAAACCCAGGCTGTGGTGAACTGTTTGTTATCAAATGATGATATCTTTTAAAAAGAGTTCCTCTTGAATTTTGTAGCAAAACGCGTATGTGTCTTTGTTTGTTTGTTTTTTTTAAAATAAATTGATATTGAACTAATTTGCTTTCAGATCAGTGAAGGAGTAAAGAAGGGACAGGCCGAGGGAGAGAGAGAGACTTTGCTCAGAGGTCCTAACCCAAAGGTCAATGGAAGGTGGTCATGGTCATGAATATTCATGAGGTGCATCCCAGGGGACTCGTTGAACAAAGATGCACAAAATCACTGACCAATCATATCACCCTTTAACATCACCAATGAGTCTTTCACTATAATTCATAATAGAAAATATGTTGCATTCCTAACTTTTTGATGACACAATTTAACCTGTATTTTCTATATATATATATATATATATATATATATGCAGAAACAATATGAACACATAAAAGTATTAAGGAATTTACTCAGCATATTCATACTCCCCCAAAGGTGATCCTTTTCCAGTTTAAATACACATTCAGCATTCCACCATTCCTACCCTCAGTCCAAAATACTACCATAAACATAAAAAAACTCATAAACATGACGACACATTCATGCTCCGAGAGGGATGAGGTGTTTGGTTTTTAAGGCACTGCATTTGTCAAGGTGACACATGCCTCAATACAGAGTACAACTAGTTGGGCTGAACAGTCTGATATGGAGGCCCTAATCTTCCTGAAATCTACAAAAATACATGAAAAAGTAACAAAGAAACAAGTAAGTTTTTGTTTTAACTTCAGGTAAAAAGCCAAATGTTTCCAGAGATACCAAATAAATCAGGATATTCTGGGAAAATGTGAAATCATTCAATTACGGGCACACAAATGGATCTAGTCATTACAAGATAATTAACCCCTGCGCACAGGGTTACTACAAATTCATATACATTATATAACGGAACATGCGACCATATAATCAAGTTTTATTTTCACCTTGCGACATCATACAATGAAATTCTTGCTGGTCTTGATTACCCCCGTGGTCATCAAAGTATAGGCCGATCATGCCTTTACTATGCAAACATTAACTTCTTCCCACGAGATAATTATTTTGTGTTCACAAGATAAGAACTTGTTCCCACAGCATAACTTCAGAAGAAGATTAAAAAAGACGTTTGGGACTTTTAGGGGCATTACAGTATATTTAATGGGATACTAATGTTAAAAATTGACCAATAGTATGTCCAATGTCCTTGAACCTTGAACCCGTTGCCTAACTAAAAGTGTAGTCAATAACCAATTTATTTACCAGTGGTGAGGGTGTTTTCCCCACCACGACCCTGCCACAGTGGATGCTTTTATTTTGAAATGCACTGTCCGGAAGTGTCACATGGCGCGCAGGCTTCAGTGCCTGTTGTGTCTGTTTCAGGAGCTTTGCAGTGGGGCTTCTAATGTTTTAAAATTGTCCAAAAGTATATCCAATGTCCTTGAACCTTGAACCCGTTGTTTAACTAAAAGTGTAGTCAGTAACCAATTTATTTACCGGCGCTTTGAGTGTTTGTCCCGCCACTGTGAATGCTTTTACTTTGAAATCCACTGTCCGGAAGTGTCACATGGCGCGCAGGCTTCAGATCCTGGTGTGACTGTTTCAGAGATGGTTGACGGGAAGCAGGAACCTTGAGAAGGGGAAGCGTGCGAGAATGAGACCACTGCTCCGGCTGTTGCGCCCCTCGGTGACGTTTTTGTCTTCTCAGGCCGCTTCTGGTGCCAAACTTCTCGCACAAGCAGGAGCCGGAACTCCGTGTTGGAGGAAAGACATGCACTACCTAACCGAAGAGAGGGGGCACCCCAATACTCCGGACTACCGCATCTATTTTAGTAAGTTAGCCATGAGATAGAACACCAATGACCGATTAAACACCATTTAATCGGTAACAACGTTTGGTACCCGATTGACGTGACTCTCAGGTAGCAAGTTGACCTCTGAGTCAAAGTAAACGTTCGACCTTGCATTCTGCATTGTAGAGTGAAAACTCTGAAATAAAAAATAATAAAAATGTTATGGATGCGAAAAAAAAAAGTTTTATTTTCACTTATTGACCAACGTGACCTACGGGTCATTGTGGATTAAGTTTTTCAATCGATAATTGAAATACTTTGGGGTCATAGATGAGTTGTTGCATCTGTAAATCTGGATTATGCTATATTAGCTATAGTAGCTCTCTGTGCTGCCCACTGTACTACATCATACATTATGTCATTCTGTGCTGTACAGCATATTGAATAAAGTTATTCTAATTATTATACTATATTATAATACTACTTTCTGCGTTAAAAGTTACTGTGTAGCTGGTGTTCGCAATGTAAGATAATGTGATCCTGTTGAAAAATCTTCCAAAGCTGAGAACCCTAAATAAATCTAAGTCAAGCCAATGAGATCATATCAAAACAATGAATCTGGGAAAATTTAATATATGTATCTCCTGTTTTAATGGGAATCTAATGAATGTTTCACATACACATGGAATGGTTGAGGTCAAAGTGAAGGCAACAATGAATGAAATGTTTTGTTGTCATCCTTAAAAGAAATCCGAAACAGTACATGTGGATTTCAGTGCAGGTTTTCCTCAGGTCTCTGGTATTCCCAAAGTAGATCCGTATGGGTCACGTCAGTCTAGTACCTCTGCCTCCTGTGTGCTGACATCTTGTTTGTGGTGTTGGCTCATCCTTTGGAATTGATTGATCACTATAGCAGATGTCCTGAGTAGCAGAGGTTAAGGTGTCCAAGTAGCAGAGTTCTGTACGCTGTATTATGGTCTTCCATGTTAAGCGATGACCGAACAAACAACCTGCTGGGAATTTATTGTGTTGTGTATTGAATTTTCTTCTTTTCCACCCTTTAGAGACCTCTGAAGGGAAATACATTTCACCATTCCACGACATTCCACTTTTACCAGAAACTGAACAGGTAACTCTTTTAATGGCTGTGTGTTTACATTTTCTCCTTTGATTAGCGTAGGGAGTTCAGATTGCAGTTTTAAAAGATTAACAAATCATCAGATTTTTTTCTTCCCTTGGAACAGGAAAATGACGTGCCTCCTAAAAAACTTAAGAAAAGCGGGAGTGAGGTATTCACAGATTACAAATGTCTTTTTCTGTTTTGCCATTTGAAATTATTTACCAGAGCAGATATTACACAGATTTCTTTTTCTGTCTCAGGTTCTCTTCAACATGGTTGTGGAGATACCCCGGTGGTCAAATGCAAAAATGGAGGTAAGTTGAACTTCAGTTTATGTGCCATTATTTGAACAATATTGCTGCTTTTGTCAAGGCGGTTTTGATTTGAAATGGTTCCTTGCAAAGCTTTAATATTCTTAGGTCTGTCAGATGATCCATAAACACCGTAAGGACATCCAGTATTTTAACTCTGTTTCACACAGGCCCAGATATTAATAATTTAAATATCATTCATTGTACATTTACAAACACTATTCTTATTTGTAATAACTATGTCCAAAGTGTTTTGCATGTTGCTTGTCCTTTTGCTGTCATCATTACTTGGAGACCTGTAAATAAAAAAACTGTTTTAAATGTGTTTTACTCCTAAAATATGTGCCTTACGTAGGTTTTTACTTCCTTTTTTAAGTATGCTTTGGATTAACCATGGTTGCTTCAATCTCCAGATTGCGACAAAGGAGCCATTGAACCCGATCAAACAAGATGTAAAGAAAGGAAAACTCCGCTATGTTGCCAATATATTTCCTCACAAAGGTTACATTTGGAACTATGGGGCTCTGCCACAGGTGAGGAAAAAGTTTATGGTGTGAGATGGGGTGGGGGTTGTTATGTCACTCAGGCGTAATCGGTACTAATCCTCTATCTTCATCACGTATTGAGTGTAAGGTTAGTCAGTGATTAGGGGCAGCACATTTTGATCACATCTCACATGTTTTGAACTATCCTTCGGAAAAGACATGGGAGGACCCGAGTCAGACAGACGAATATACAAAGTGCTGCGGAGACAACGACCCCATCGACGTCTGTGAGATCGGTACTCAGGTAAAACTGCTCACATAGTAAATGTAGTGTATCAATCATTATTAAGGATTTCCATATGTCTTCAAAGTGTTCTCTGATGAGCTTGGCTTTTGTTTCCAGGTATGCTTTCCGGGTCAGGTGATTCAAGTGAAGGTGCTCGGCATTTTGGCCATGATTGATGAAGGAGAAATGGACTGGAAGGTCATCGCCATAAACGCTGATGACCCTGAGGCCCAAAGCCTAAACAGTGAGTATTTTTACACAAAATCACATCAAGAACAAGGCGGCTATCATCAAATATCAGCTTACACTCTGAAACATGCCTTACCCATGACAAATACAGTGATTCACATGGCACATCCAACCCACAGTCGACTGTATGAATGACAGAAGAATCCTGAGTCAGAAATTACCACAAGGAGAGTCTATGATGAATAAAATTGATAATAACACAGGATCTATTTCAGAAAACACAAAAATGTTGATAAATGAGACCCGGTTTTCACTGTGATTTTTGACAGATCCACAAACACACAGCGGTTAGTACCCATCATATATGATAACTATATATACACACACACGGTGAAAACAAAAATAATAATAAAAAATAGAAAAAAGCGATGAGGCTGATTTGATACAGGACAAACAAGGTACAGAGCGTTCCTTAATTTTCCTTTCAAATTTGAATGTCTTTTTTCTCAGGCATAGAGGATGTCCTCAAGACCCGGCCTGGTCAATTGGAAGCCACCGTTGAGTGGTTTAAGAACTATAAAGTGCCAGATGGGAAGCCCGAAACCAAATTTGGATTTAATGGACAATTCAAAGACAAGGTACCAAGAATCCCACATCACGATCAGACATGACAGCTGGTGTTTTTCCTTATTGGGAGGGAGATCACCGCAATTTTGGCAATTTAAACAGACTTGCTCCTATTTATTTTGCTCCCTAATGATAAAAGTAGTGTCCTTTTATCTTCGTCATAGGACTTTGCAGTGGAGATCATTAAATCCACACATGAGCACTGGAGGGCACTAGTGCAGAGGAAGACAAATAGAGGAGAGCTTGAATGGTGAGTTGGTGGAAACTGTCTCTGTGTGTGCTTATTATCATTCAAAAAATATATACATTATATATATATATACAGTATATGATATATATATCATTTATATATCATATGTATTATGTAGTGGTTCTTGTGTATCTATTGCAAACTGTATTGTGTAAATTTATTTACTTTTACCCTCTCAACAATGTTCTTTTTGGGCTTTTTTAGCAAAAATATCTCTGTGTGTGAGAGCCCATTCAAATGCTGTGCTGATGAGGCCAGAGATGTGGTCCATGCGGTGAGCGTTTCCAGTTGCTGTAACATCTTCCTGTTACTAGTAATACTACAGTAATATAGAAAGTAGGCGCTGTCACATTAACCTTTTGCTATCTTCTTGCATCTCTACCTCTTTACTCCTCAGGCCCCTGCATTTGGTAGCGCACATGCTGTGTCTCCAGAGGGTGAGTTCATGATAGTTGGAATGAATTAAGGAGTTATTTCTGCTAGGGCTGGGCCGTATATAGAGTAAAAACTTTACACCAGGTGCACCAGGCAACCCATTTTCCCATACTGCTGATATGATTGCACTGGATTTTATTTTCATACATACTATTCAAAATCCAGTACATATCGCCCAGCCCTAGTATCTGCATCTGTATCTTACTTGACTCTTAATCTTTTCCTTGTACAGTGGACAAGTGGCATTTTCTGTGAGTGACTCTGAAGTCCTAAAGCCTGTGGAAACAAAGAAAACCTCTGGTCTTATGACATGCTGCCACTGCCACTGCATCTTTTGTACCCAGCTGGGTTTATTTATGATAAGAAATCTCTCAACCATATGATGGGATGGATGCCTGCTTTTCAAGGGAAGAAATGGTCAAATCCAGTACATTCTGTAGAACAAATCATAAGTATTTTTTATCCTACTAAAAAAGGAACCTTTTACTCTCTGTCTGATTGATTGATTTACAATTGTAATCAAAATCATAATTTAGAAATTAGTTAAGGGTGATTGGTCTCCTTTTCGTGCAGTTCAGTATATTGCTAAAGTGCACTATGTCTGTGAGTCATAGTCAGTTGTAATCATGTGTGAAGATGAAAATCGTGCTGCTATTCTCTTGTGGCCTCTAACAGTTCTCAGTTGTGCTTACAACCATAAAGAAATCATTTTCTGTAACAAATGGAAGTTTTGTCTTTGGGTAAATAAAAACTTTACACCAAACATGCCTGTTTTCACCAGCAGTAGTGAATCAAACATCACGACCCTTATATAACCGTGAAACATCAAATTCAGAAACAAATCATATTGCTTTAAATAAATATAAATTTTATTAAAAAAACACCCACATCTCAGCAATATCAGGAATGATATAATAAACCACTTTCAATAAACTGCATTCAGTACATTACAATACTTACAGTATTATACCCATCCTTAATTCCACTCCATTTGTAGCATACCAAACTTCAGGAGAGCTAGAGAAGCTTTAAAAATAAAATGACAGCCAAAAAGTTTTTAACTTTTTTTTTCTTTTTTTTTAAACCTTTAGTGTTTAACTGTAAAATGACCAAGTGTTTGCTGCTTGCTTAACACTTGAGTCAAGCACCTGCAGTGCAATGGTTAAGCTCAGAAAGTCTTTCAAGTAATATTGACTCACTCAGAAACACTTCAAGTATGGCTATGCTTTTAACCCGCTATACCTCAGACACATCTGCGGTCTCAACCACAACCTGCTACTGGAGCTGGGTCCTGTACAATGAAATTCAATTTGATTTTTAATATATTTACTTTACAAAATTGGTACAGAGAAAAAAAAACCTGTAACTCTAATGTTGGATGATACTATAACTGTAAACATTGCGGTGTTTGACAGTGAGTGTAATATTCACAAAAGTCTTCATGGATTATCTAAAAATCATCATTCTGTTAACCTGAAAGAGCCTAAGTGGATTTTTAGGATATAATGGGGTTCTCTGACAGAGGATCTGTGGGCACATTTACCAGAACTACAAGAATCTACATTAACATTAATGAATGAGTTGTATTTCTGCGATACAAATTCTTGGTATGTACAATGTGACATAATTTATTATTTTTTTTAACACATTTACAATTTTTTGTTTTAAATAAAATGTTTTGTAATTCTTTACCACATTTCTTTCCTGAAACAGAAATGAAGTGCTTTCAGAAAATGAATATGTTAAGGAGATGTGATGAGTTATTATTATATGACAGTCATTCCGATATATATCACATTAATTAAATCAAATGGATAGGGGTAAATCATACAATTGCTTAGTGGTTATAAATAAGTTTAACTATACATAGGGACAAAGATGTACAGGTATTCACTGCCCTGGCTGTGCCTCATAGCAAAAGCAAACGCATTGCAACATAGTCAATGTTGTACTTTCCCTTTAGTCAACTCAGTGCATATGTGTGTTCAAATTATTTTTTTTAAAGATTACATTACCACCATTCTTCTAGCTAAAATATAAGTACAAAACATGTAGGAAGGTTAAGTTTCCCTCACAATGTCACCTTTGTCTTATAAAATAAAATAAAAAGAATAATGGGATTCAGAATGCAATGACAAGTGCCTGAATGAGAAAAAGATGAAGATGATATTGTACATGAAATTTGTTCCTGATGTCCCTGATTTTACAGTAACATTCAAGCTCAAAACTTCCTAATTCACCGATAAGAAAGCAATGAACTGTTCTGCCTTTTGGTGGCTTGCAGTTTAACTTTTATCAAGAATTTGAAAGTAATATAGAATGGAAAAAATAGTATGCTATAATCCTATTGCCAGACTAGTTTTGAGGTATATGACTGGTAGGTACTGTACATTATTCAATAACCTTCTCATTGTCCAAACAGTCTCACATTGTATGTTTCTAACAGATTCAATAGCACCTTATGCAAACAAAATACGTGAACCCCGCCCCCCTCCCCAAACCCCATGAAAAAAACAAAAAATGTCTTGTCATTCTTTACATCACAAATTATATCATTAATTCCAGAAATGGAAATTAATTTACTGTACAAATCTCACCTGTTTATTTTACAATTAGACAACAATAATTATTAAAGACCCCACAGCAAGCCAGCTGCCCTCTGAAACCGATATTGACACTGAGCTTACCCTGTATCGTGTTCGTCAGTGTATTAAAAACACAATTACCAAGCACCACAAACACACAACTACATGTAATATTCACAATCCAGGTTTGATCAATGAACTTGCAGTCAGACACACTGACAGCAACATAAACCTGGAAAACCTCAAATATTGTTTTCATCAAAATACGCCATTAGACTGGCTTCATTTACAGTATCAAGGAAATAGGAAAGTGATAGAAGCACCGATAAAATGATGGTTAAAAAAAAAAAAAAAAATTCTATGAAACCTTTTTTTTTTTTGGGATCGTTCATAAATCCACTATCAATTTCATGGTAGGGATGCTCGGGAACGAATTACTGTCAATGCAGCAAAACAGATTTGACGAATTGGTTTTACCAAAAACGTGAATTCTCATTATCAAAAGTGCTCAAAGAAACACAGACGTATTAAAAACGATTATGCTTGCGGCTGATTTCACATAATTCATTGAGTACATCATTTGGAGGCTGTAGTAGTTAAAAGTGAGAAGGCATTTGAATAAAAAAATAAATGGTAACAAGCACGCATTTTAGCACTGCGAACGTCGTCATTCACAAAGTCAGTGTTGTATGCGAAGATTATATCCATTCGATTTCATAGGAACAATATCACCAAAAATGAAAATATAATTCCAGTAAAAATAGGTTCTTGTGTATCAGACTAAAAGCACCAGAGATTTTGACAGTGTGTATCCTGCAAAAGTTACCAAATAAAAATAAATACATTTTAAGACGGTCAACTAGTAAAGCTTGACTGCTAAAAAAAAATAAAAAAAAATCCCCATTTACGTCTGATGACATGTTCCTTTTGTGACGCACACTCTTGCTCACCCTGTGTTTAGGTAGGAGTGTTTAAAATGAGGCCAGTGGTGCTTGAGGTCTTAGTTCATCATAAATACAACACCTTCGCTTTTACTCTGTGAGTGTTTTCTATTTAAACTGACTGTAAGGTCCCGTGACCTTGGTGAAGGCATATGGAGATGTGTTGACATAGGTGTTCGTTGTGCAAGACGTGGATGCCTGCATGACCGCCTGAATAAAACGCTTGTAGGGAGGTTCGCCGCTGGGTTCCAATGATTCGGGATGCTCGCGTTTCACCCCCTTCTTGCTGCCCTTACTCGGCGTCCCCTCCCCGCCGTTCCTCTCCGCGTCCTCCTCCTTCTCTCTGGCCTTCTCTGCCATCTTGGCTTCCCAAAGTGCCAAACCGTGCTTGGCCTCGTTCATGTTTTTGTGCTGGTAGAAGACCAGAGAGATACGCGTCGGATGCGTGCGATCTGGGTTTTTCAGAGGTGTTGTGGCATGCAGTTCCCGTTTTGCGCACTCAATGAGGACAGAACCGTGGGTGGGCGCGACCGCGACGCCACCAATATCAGGGTCCAAAAAGTTATGCTCATTGTCTGACCACATCTCAGGCTTCTGAGGGGTTGTGGGAGTCTGGGGTGTTCCAGGCTCCTGCTTAATACTAGGGATGAGTTGGCTCCCATTGGGTTGTCCGAACCCTGGCTGTGTATCTGAGTTTAGACACTCACTTCTTTGCGGAGCAGAAAGCACCTGTGGGCCAGGCATGCCCATCTCCGTCTTGATTTGCATATGGAAAGGATCTTGACCTGTGGGTAACATTTGAGGGCTCTGGGAGAGGTACGGATTTGGATATCCTCCAAACTGATTGCCTTTACTTACAGCAGCTGTGTAGTTCAGATTTGCATGGGCTGAGGCTGTTCTTGTCACAGTGTCCATAAAATGGGGGCCTGAGGCTATGTTAGGACCATAGGGGTGGTACGGTCTCATTGGGTGAACAGGTCTCACGTTACAGCCATTGTAACCGTTGACCTGTAAACCTGGCTCACTATACCTCGGCGGATAGTTGACCTCGTAGCGTTGATGCACACTGTGCTGCTGCTCAGGAAAAAGCGCCGGTCTCTGCTGCCGATACATGTCCATGTGCTTTGGGTTTGATGTGTAGTAAGGGTGGTAATTATCCAGGGGTATTCCTCCATTACACTGATAACCAGGAAACGGCCGATTTGATCCATTCATGTAAGAATTTTGCACATGGAGCGGGGATGGGTAAGCGGTGGCCGGGGTTGGCGGCTGAGGAGGATACATGTTCCCTGGCTTGGAAGTGCTTGGAAAATGTCCAGGGTGGTTGAGAAATCTGGGGTAGCTGGCTGGGTTTGTGGAGCCAGGGTAAGGGGGGAGCATGCCCTGATGAGGCTGTTGATGCAGTTGCTGAGGATGGACCCCAAGGTGGTGTGTTGGCTGACCTGACGATAGGGGCGCTCCTACAGTAGCACCTAAAATTGCCCCTGGAGAACACAGCAGAGAACCACAGAGGTAAGAAAGAGTCACAAATACAATGAACTCTGTATCTGTACACAGTTTATGATTTATGAAGTCTTTTGACTTTTTGTCAATCAGCTGAAATATCTAAAAGTACCCTGTGGAGTATTCATGAACATGTTTACGTTTATCTTTTCTCACCAAAATACTGCCATGTTCATTTCATGCAAAAACCTGCATCCACATTTCTACTGGTTAGATAACTTTCCTCACGGTACATTGATCAAAAGTAGCTCTACACCCCAACTTGTGGTTAATAAAAATCCACCGTGTTCCTTTAGGATGCATTGTACAAAAACAATCAAAAACAATCTAAAATAAAAGTAAAATCTTCTGCCTACCTGACACAGGAATGCTCTGAGCAGTATTCTCAAAAGTGCCACTTTTCATCTTGGCTTGAGCGGCCTTCTCTGCTTTATCGTTGGCGTTATCCTGGATAGAATTCTTGTTGGCCGCCGCCTTCTTCGCATCAAGCTTTTTTTGTCTGCAGGATTTGGCTGGCTCCGCAAGCATGCGAACCTGACGCCTGAAAGTACTGAGGACTTGGATGGCGCCCGACTTGATTTTCTCCTGTTGACCCGCCTCGCTGCCATACTCGTCAGTGTTGGAGGCTTTGTAAAGGGGCAGCACGTGGAGTTGCTCATCATCTGGGATTTTTCCAATCTCCCGGTTATCCTCCCTCGTTAATGTGCACACCTAGGAATAGGGTGAGTTGAGTACTTCTTGTTTTTGACACGCTTGATTATGTACAGTGTCTTCTTTATTCAGCTGTTATTAATCCATGCTTAGATATCACATCAAAACATGTGCAACTGTTTTCATATGTGCTATCAGTCGTCAGTTAAATAAACACGTAACGTTCTGTATTGAAAGTTCTGCTTACCACGGTGCTGCCCCCCTGCATGTTGTGAAGATCTCTGTGAGCATGTGCACAGAAATCCATACACGCTGTGACCCCAGAGAAAGGACGACCGTCCCTAAGACCCAGACGACAATCTGTTGCTCTGTGTTCATGTTCCACCTATGCAAACGAACGCCAAGAGGTAAATGGATACATGGTTCATCTGTGATCCCGCTGAAATGGCATGTTGTACTTAGCACAGAGAGCAAGAGCTGCTAAGTCATAATAAAGAGTAAAATTAAGGAAACTTTGAGTTCAAATTACATGATTACCAAGATACAGGCAAATATAAAATGTGTAGTTATTTGTTATATCACAGGTTATGTTTTTTAAAGGTCTTGTTGGGAAATGATATGATGAAGCCAAATTATTATAGATTATTTGTAGTCTTGTAGTCGGCCAATAATAAACATTTACGCAATAAGACAAGACTGTCTCATGCAGTATTAGAGTAGTATAGTAGTATTATTTGTCTGGAGTTCCTCACCTGGTTTCCATAAGCGTCTGGTGCCATTGTTTTATACAAGGGAGCCAGTAATGTTGCCAGATTTTGCAAGTTATTGTCTAGTTTCTCTTCCTGGAAGACAAGATTAGACAGTTTTTGTCAACTATGCTTGCAGGTTTTCCGCTGTAAATCCTCTTTTTTAGTCATTGATTGTTTTTTTATATACGCATGATACCTCTTTCATATCATCCCCAAGTAGCTTGAATTTTCTTGGAATTTTGCTCCTGGCGAACTTGCAGCCATTGTAGTACATGCTCCACGAACAGCCAAAGGAGAACGAGGCTCCACACGCATCAGGATTTAATCCCTGACACGCACAGGTCCTCCTGAAAGGGGAGGACAAAAATATTAAATATATCACAGTCTTTATATTTCAGTATTGCTGATAATGTATGACTGAGGCTACATTTGTCCTCCCTGACTGCTAACCAAGATGCAAAACATGAACAACGTATATCTCAAAACCATAAAGAGCCTGTTTTTTTTTTAAATCACACAGCAGCAATATTTTTAAGTTTTTAAATAATATCACCATATAATCACAAATAACGTCATTTAACACACACACAGCAATTTTAAAATCTGCTTTGTTGTGTTATATGAAATCCAAGCATTTTAGCCGGGTTGCAATTCACATAGTTAACACCAAGTGTCAGTATGATAGGAAATGTGGACGCTACAGTCTGTTTACAATGAGTTCCTCTTCCAGGGTATACAGAGAGAGGGAGCAGAGTAAACAAAGCAGAAAAAAAGAATGCTATTGTACTGTATAATTGACTATTTATCTTAAATTGAAGTTTCTTCTTTCAGTTTTCCACTCATTGTTTTTTATTTATACCAAATCTGGATCATGCGCTGCGTGTAAAACATGCCAGCGTGATTGAAGACTTAGTGTCTAAAAAGTGATCCTGATCTTCTCCACAGTCTCGCAGACGGTATTGTCTTTTTAATGTTTTAATAATTTATGATGGATTATTGAGCGTTAATAACCGTGGAGGATGTGCTTCGTCAGCAGTGTCTACCAGTCGCCATAATGTGATACTGTCTGGGGGAATTTGTCAATGCAGGAACGACACTGTAGTCTCTCTTATCTGCCGGTGTAAAGTGGGTGTACCAGCGTGCACCCGAAGAAGCATTGCCACGATCTGGACTGTCACAAGACTTTGTGTTTAGCGACAGGAACTGTATTTAATAAATAGTTTGTATGTGCTACAGGTTGGAAGCAAGCAAGTGGGGACTGCGGTGCCTGAATTAGCAAAAGTTCATGCAATGAATGAGATGACTTATCATGAGTTATTCACTGCAATCTTTGCTCATTAGCCATCATGTGGATTTTACTTTGGTATTTGACCAACAGTGAAATTATACTTATATCAAAAAAAAAGCAATAATCTGATCTCACCATTGTGGACCTATTTTTTTGGGGGGGCTTCTGTAATGTTGTGTGACTTACTCTTCATTGAGAGCGCAGCGTCTCTGGGTGTGGGCTCCGTGCTTTGTTAGCGTTTCACTTAGCTCGAGGTAGAGACGATCAGCCAGGCTGGGTGAGATACCCTCCCATACCAGGATTACCACAACGATGCACGCCTTGTCACACATGTGACCAGCACGCTGCCGTACCAACACCAGTATCTTTTCTTCTGCACCAGAACGGCGGATCACCTGCAAACGATCACAGGCACACGTGACTTAATGTGCATTCAGACTGCAGTGCGAAGTAATGCAGCTGATTTGCCCGCTTCTCAAAAGAAAAATTCCAAGTCATTCTTACCCATTTGGCTATAGGACACCCCTGGGTGCTTTTTCCTTCTTTACCAGTATATATCACTTTTTCGATCCTGATGGCACGACCAGTGAAACCAGTCCTTAAAATCAGAGAGAATTCACAAGTATAAGTATATTCAGTGGATATGAAACACCCTGCGTGTTTGCCGTAAACTGAAATTTTAAACCAAGTCAAATTTGAACCTTTTCTCCATATTTTCCCGTATAGCAGCAACACTAGGAGCTGCCCCCAAATGAGTGTAGTACGGACCCTCATCCTTCTCACTGATTTGTTCTAGAAATCACAAAGGAAAAGATTAACATTGAAAAGCCAATACATGAGATATTTTATATATCTATTCCAAACCACATCATGGGACTCACCAACACAGTGGCAGGGTGCAATGTCATATTGGGTTTTCACGGGGGTATCTAGAAGGTTCTTTATAGGGGTATCTAGTAGCTTCATGGGTGATTCCATGAAATGCTGTAGGAGGGGTTCCTTCTTGGGCGTGAAATCAGACGGTCTTTTTAGAGCTACTGTTGCTGAGGCTGCCCCTGAGGATTCCGCCCCGCCTAGGTCTGCATTGGTTGACAGGACTGTGACAGCCCCGGATGATTCCACCTTGACTTTATTTGATGAAGTGACAAAGGGTTTCTTCTCAAACACCGGCGAAAGCTGGTACTGACTCAGGCTTTGTTCCATGCTTGCCAAGATGCTTCCCTGCTTCTTGCTTTGCTCACACAAAGAAGGCTCCTGTTTGATCTGCATTCCAGACATGCACACTTCCTGCCGATGATGCTGTAAACAAGGCATTTCAAGTCTAGGTCCGTTTTCCATTTTCATGGCCATAAGTTGGAGTTTGGGGTCGCTAGTGCTCTGAGTGGGATGAAGATGGCCCTGGCGCTCCTGCTTTTGTAACAGGTGCGTTCGTAGGATTGCATGCTTCTGAAAGTCTCCATTAGGACCTGCAGGTCTGAGAGGTAGTTGAGATCCCCTTTGAAACTGAACGCACGATGGCTGCTGTTGCTGTTCACGTTTAGGAAACATTTGTGCCGTTTGTTGGTTTGACACACCTTGTGGTAGTTGAACTTGTGACTGGGTAGGGTTTTGCTGGAAGTCCACATGGTTGAGCTGGTGAAGGTGGTTAGGTTGCTGGGGTGGAAATTGCTTGAGGTTACTAGTTCCTGAGTTTGGAGGATACTGCCTTTGATGATGTGGTTGTTGCATCTCTTCGTTGTTACTGTAATTAAAAGCATGGTCATTTTGCTGCAGGCTTTGGTTGTTAGACTGAACGGAGTTGTTTCTAATCGCCTGGTTGGACTGCAGGTGATTCAGTCCTGGCTGAGGCTGACTATGGGGTCTGTAATTTGGAGACTTCATCTGTTGCTGCTCAAACAGTGGTGGGTGGGAGAGTGGACGTTGATGTTGAGAGTGCTGTTGTTGTTGTTGTTGTGCTGGTAAATATCCAGGTGAGAGTATTTCCTCTAGGTCAGGGTCGCCTTCACATAAGTGCTCTGGCTGCATGTTGTTGTGGTAGTGGCTTTTTGCCTGCTGCTTTTCAGAGAGGTTGCACTGCTCTGGCATTTTCTGGTGTAGCGGCTGCTGCTGCTGATGTGGAGGTGCTTTAGAATTTGCATGCTGCCACTCAGGGGCACTGTTGTGCTGGGGTGTAGCACAGTGCTTCTGGGCCGGGACACAGTCCTGCTGTTGCTGCTGGAAACTATTAGACCCCAGGCTGCTGTTTATGAAATCTCCATGTGCCTGGAATCTTTGCACAGGATTTTGCTCCATCATCTTCTCGAAGGCCTGATCGTTAGCATTCTGCTGCTTTGACTGAGCCATGGGAGGGAAGACCGTCCACATGTCTTGATCTTTGGCCTGGGATGATGGAGCACTCGTAGACTGCTGCTGGGAATGTACAGAGTCTGTCCACCCTCTCTGGTCAGGGGTTGGGCATGATAATTTGGATCTCTGTTGAGATTTGCAATCCATTCCATTCTCCAACCCAATGTGATATGGCTGCTGTAGACCAGGACCCATTGCACCCATACCATCAATTCCACGTACGTTTCTCACATTTTGTTGAAACGCCTGGTGCTGGATATCATGATGGTGTTGACCAGACCTAGTTACCTCACATTGCTCCGTTTTCTGTAGCACAGAGTTAGGATAGGGTCCAAATCCACACACCTCTTCCTGTCGAGGTCCGTTTTGCTGAAGAAAAGATTTTTGATTACACTTCTGGTTGGATTTGACATGTATACCTTGGGAAATCGAATCCTTTGCATAACTCTCTGGGCCATTTTGATGCTGGTGTAACCTATTGGCAGTATTTGTTGGCGTGATTGTGCCAGGTCCCTGACTCAGAGAGAGCTTATGCTCCTTTTCAGAGTAAGATGGCAGCTGCTGGTCTGCACGGTACTTGTTGTACCCATTTACGACATAGTTGACAGAGTTATAGCTGTCACTGCCTTCAGCATTGCCAGATGCCCCAGGCTGCTGTTGCTCAGGGGTATTTATCTGGGCTGAAGTGGGCAAACCTGAGGTTAATGGGGGAGGTTGAGCACCTTGACTGGGCAGCTTATTTGCAAGTGAGCCATTGATGGTATCTGGTTGCGACCCAGATGCCTGTGGTGCAATTGACACTTGCTCAGGGTAATACTGAGACAAAGTTTTCTCTATAAGATCACCTGGAGTGCTTTCTATGGTTGAGGGGGGTGATATAGCACCATTTGGAACTTGTTTATTTCTTGACAAAGAGAAGATATCCCCATTTGGGAAGTTACAGTTCCTCTTATCCAAATTACTTTCCGTCTGTTGGGCGTTGCATTCAAATTCTGTAGTATTTGTTAGCTCAGGAAAATCGTCCATTAAGCTGGAGCTCATGCTGTCATTTCCTTTGGTCTCAGATTCCATTCTGAGTTTCTTGGGCTGTATTTGTAATGACTGGTCAGTGAGTGCATGTTTCAACTCCCCATTCATCGTGAAGGGTCCTTGATCGAACAGCCCTTGTCCTGGAGCAGGACTGCTGCAGCTCTCTCTGTGCCTCTTCATTGGGTTGATGTCTATGGTGGACTTGTAATGGTTCCAGTTGTTATCCTTGATGAGTTGCAGAGAATCTCCCTCTGAGGTGTGGCTTCCATTCTGGAGTTTGTGAGAGATGGTTTGAGATGTGCCAAATTGTCCTAATATCAGACTTTCTTCCGTCTCATGCCTGGCCCTTTCTGTTTCCATCTGGCCTCGTCAGAGTCCATCCACAGAGCTGTCCTCTGTCGGTCCTACAAAGCAGAAAGGAGGACACAGTGATTGAGTGATGTCATTCTCTGATCAAGTAAACAATGCAAGGAATGTTTGTCTCTGCCAGACCACAACTTATGATCCAAGCATCTCAGCGACCGATCCAAAATAATGAAATACAGAATGAGATACACAATGTGAGTCAAGCTAAGCTAACCCAAACATTTTATTCCGTGATTGGCAGCTGTACTCATCCCATTACTCTTCCATTGCAATTTGTTACTGATGCAAGAAACTATGCTGTGATAAAAATATTGTAAAGTACTTCTTTTTTACGGAAGGTTGAGCTGAATGGTGGAACATCCTCTTCTGTGCATAATCAATCAGCAAACAAACAGTAACACATCGCAAGCATATTAAAAGAGGAAGCTGCCCGAACGTATGCAGAAGTCACTCGTTGCTTTCACTGTTGCGTTGTATCTGTTGCACATTATCATTTTTTTCAAATAGTAAACTTGGAACAGGGTCAAAAAACAAATATAGAGAAGGGCTGTGTTCCAATCTGTTGAGTGGGCGCTGACCTCATTGCATTTCTGTGTCACAAACACGAGTCAACTATATAATATAGTATATAATAATTATAATTGCTTTAATTGAATGTAACTGCTAAATGTTTTGTATCATTTTAGGCTTTCTCTATTGTTATATCAGAGACAAAATGTTTTCCAGACAACATCAGTTTGGTAGATTGAAAGCAGTAGGATGCAAGGTTAATGTCCCAGATGGTAGATGGGAGGAGGAGTTGGCTGCTTGTCAGCTGTTCAGCCATTGTATTCCTTGGCTTCTACACATTGTAATGTCAAATATGCTAATACATTTCAAATCTCAAGTGTAAGGCTTCTCTTAGATAGGGTCACCCTCTGGCATTAGGATTTTAATATCATGAGATTGTGTTGAGTAAAGTATAAAACTTGTGTTTCTTAAGTCTATCACTGATGTTACCAAAGTTGGGTGTGACTATTTGCTGGCACGGATGTTATTTATAGGGTTAGGGTTTGTTGCAGAATTTCAAATTAATGGAGGGATAATTTATAATGTGATCTCTGAACATGTAATGCACACAGATAAATCTAATAAAATCCATGAGAAGAACCAGCTTTTCAGTTTCAGAATCCAAAACCCACAAATGTCTAGTACAGTGGGGTGATTTATGTAAATGGTGATACATAGAAAGTTGTCTCCGGTCGATTAAACAACATGAAAAGAGCTTTCTATTTTCATTTTTTGCTTTCCCTGCCAATTCTTGCTCAAGCGAATAGACTCCAGTAATTCCAGCACACTATTGATTTCTGCCTGCCACCCTTAGTTATTAATCCATGTCACATCCGCTACATCTGTAACACAATTGCAGTGCACAGAGAGCCACAGTCTAATCCATCATAATTATGAACAGCTCCTCTGCATATGCTGCAGGAGTCAGCAGTTGATGAGGGCAGCAAGAAGGACCCAGAACCTCTGTAATATATGAATATGTTAGTACTTTGATTCATCTTCGCTTTAGAAACTTAGGAAAAGAGACACGTGTTGATGCAGATTTTCTTTTTAGATTAGTGTATGATCAATATCATGTGCAGTACAGAAAGTCATTTTCTCAATCACGCCATGTCTCGTGTGCATCATTTTCCATGATGTGAAGATGAAAGAAAATAATGAAATCTTTTATGTTTATTATTTTGGGATACTTGGATGTAATATGAATGTTTGTTAGTCCATTTGCAGGATTGTACTACAATCAAATGATGAACATCAAGATTTGACAACATGTGTAATAAATGATATCAAACTGAATTTGTGTCAAGAACAGTACACCAAAAGGTCACGCGTTTCTTATCTAAATTTGACACGACCGGTCTTTACTCTAAAACTCTATCTGCATTCATTCTTTTCTTTTTTCTGCGCCTCTCCAGATGTCATGCCAGTTACGGAAGAACCGACGTGGATATCGTGTGTGCAAATGAATACATCGAAACAGGCATTTTTCATGACTCATTTGAGTCAGCTAGAAAACTCTAAAATAAGTAATGGGCAGGCTGGGATCTCTAAGTGGAGCACTACATCACAACTGTCGGCCGATCTGGTCAGGTTTGGAAAATATGGTAAACAACCTTTGAAAATAATTGGATCCAGCTTCGGATTCCCACGAAAGATCTGTGTTCATGTAAATTCACTGTGGGCTGTTCGGAGCCACTGGCTGATGTTTGGATGTGAGGAAAAGAAAAACAAATGACCAAAAACTCGAGGCGGTTGGGTGTGTTTCCAGAATAGTGCTCCAACGCTGTGCCACGATATCACAAGCAAACAAAAATGCATTTGACCTAAAACCTGATGAAAATTTGAAGAGTTTTTAGCATGTATGTAATATCCATTTCAACCACAATACACCAGTCATGATGATATGTTGTTTCTCTCAGGGATGTAACTTAAAGAGGAAAGTTTCCTGGACTAACTTGGGTAAGCGGCATAGATAATGGATGGTACTGGATTTGTCTGTAAATGTTGTTAATATAACCCATTCAATGGCACATGAAAAATAGTTTCTTATCTCTGAGCTAGTTTGCTGGAGTTTGGCTTCAAATTGCTGAAACCGTTGACATGAAGACAGGATGGAAACTTTGAGAGACTGATGAAACGGCTTGTTTATACACCGTCCAAACTGACCATGCAGGATGCTGTTATTCTGTTGCAACTGTGCCCCAGCCTGTACCTAGATAATCTACACAGGAAACTGTCAGGCCAAGCCCTAACCCAGACAGGCTAGCCGGTAGATATAATGATGTCTTTCTCTGTCTCAATCACCCCTCCAGGACATTAGTAACTCTCCAGCCCCCCATAGTTAGAGTGCTAAATCTCCCACTAACGAGCCAAGCTGTTACACGAGTGTCTGGAAGCTCCTGGTTGTCACAACAGAGCCAGAGCAGCTTGTGACAGCCAGCTGCCTGTTAGCAAGTGGGACAGGAAGCAGAGTGAACCCCCCCAAAAAAAGAAAAAAAAGAAGCAGATATCAGCTAAGAAAGTGATAAAAGATGTCTTAATGTATGTTTTGCGGCAAAAATATGGACTTTTAAGAACCAAGACTTGTGCTTCCCTGCTCCTTTGCAATGTTTTCAATGTTTCCTGTGCAACAGCTTTTAAGATTGAGTCATTTTATGACGTAAACGTGCCTTGAACAGCTCATGAGTTGTTGAAGTAACTTGTTGGCAGGATTTTAAACCCAACAAGTCAAACAACCCCTTGTTAAAATTTCATCAGTGAGTTTTGAAATGTGCATTATTTTTATTCATTACAGATGTGACAGTTGGATCATCTTCTAAGACAGCTCTGTAAAATATTGATATTTAGTCTGGTTTTGGTTAAGTAGCTTGTTTTCAAAACATATTAGATTAAAGTTACACAAGGTTTTTAGGGCGGGCAGTTGCAGTTTGAACTAGAAGAGCTGTTTTTATTGTGAACCATCAAAAAAATCTATGCAACATCTCTCCACTCCACACTTTTTTGTACGCCTTTAGGGATTTTTGATCAGTGACAACATAACAATCAGATCAGCACATGAACACTATTTCCAAACCCCATGACTCTGCCTTTGTTTTGTCTGCCCCTCAGTGCGGTCTGTAAATCAGTAACTAAGTCAAGAGGTGAACCTCGGTGCTAAGCCGCTCTCAGTGCAGTTCCATTCCTACGGGACACTCCAGGGTTTACAAAGGACCAAACGTAGCCAAGCTGCTTGTCACAGTTGGATACACCCACACTGACAACAAAAAAAAAAAAATCTTTGCAAAGCCAGAACAAAGCCAGAGATCCCAGCTGAGTGTATGTGCAGCAGTACGGGCACAAACATACAAACACACGCAAATTATGCAATGGCATAAGCATAACTAAGACTGTGTTTCTTTTTTTTAAAAACCCATCTGTTGTATTTCCTGTTTGCTTCTTATCCTTTTAGTTTGTGGAATTCACACGGAGCTCTATTTTTACTCTGGAATTGGAGCAATAAACTAAACCAGAGACACGGCGCTGCAGTGGCATGCGTGGAAAACACTTCCTGCAGCTTACAGTGCATGCATTGATCTATTTCAGATTTATTTCTCCTAGCTGCGTTCCAGCAGGTAAACGAGCGCTCTGCGTGCAGTAGTCTCTGATATTCTCCCCTGGATTGGACTGATTTCTGAGTAAATCCTCTCTCCCTTCAGAAGTCAGTGTTTTTCCCTGTGTGTGTTATTGCTGTGTTTGGAGCTCAGGTCCCTCCCTCCCTCCCTCCACCATGGCTTTACATCCAGTCTGCCCTGTAATTATACTTCAGGTTCCTCTGTACTTCTGGTGACCATTGTTTCCTTTCCAGTCTATCATCTAGCATACCGGTGGTCTGTGCAGTTATGAACCTGGGTGTTAAGTACGGCTGTAGAGTTCTAGACCGTCACTCTCCACAGTTACAGCCTGTACAGCTACGTTTTTGCTGGACTTTATGGATGCTTGGTTGCTTTAGTGCTCTAAAGCCCGGGGGCAAGGGTGGACTCTTGGACACTGTGATCAGTGTTGTAAAACAATGGACACAGTTTGCTCAAGAGTCATTTAAGGGCAGCAGTTAATGCACATGACAGTAAAGCTTCACTTTAACAATTCAACGTTTTGTTTTCAACATTCGGGTTGCACAAGGCTATCTGGAGCTGTTCCTGGACTCAAGAAAAGTACATGTTTAGTCAATATTCCAGTAGACAGAGGTCAGTAAGCAGAACTGATACCGTTATCCCTTTTTTTTTTTTTTTTTTTTTTTTGTATAATTCCAATACTTTGCCGTGGCAGAGTTCAGTGCGCCGTGCTCACTTTGTGTTTTTGTTATTCCCAAAAGAGCCGGTGAAATACGAGAGCTGCCATAGTGGACGGTGTCTATTTGCCGTGACTTGGCAGGCGTATGTGACATTCACCACTCACAACAGCTGCTGCTGGTGGAGTGAGGTCTCTACAGTTTCAGGTTGAGACGGAGGCAGGCCCGCTGTGGAGCAGGGGGGCGAGATGTGGAGCGGCACTGTAAATCAAACACGCGCACGCCAAGGCACAGTGCTGTTTTGTAGAGGAGTCCTAAAGAACAAGCCGCGATCTTCAAGTGTACGTTTCCTTGCCTGGGCTGAATAGGCCAATTTGTATTTCCTCTTTAACAATAAGAGCACGGAGCACGCACCCAGCCCACAGACTGTAAATTTTCAGAGCGTGTTGTTAATCGCAAACCTAATCAACGTGACTGCATCAAGTCTAGATGTATGAAATATACCGTTCACTGCGGATGGTTGTATATAGTCGATTGGTGCATCATATATTACCTGATTAGTTTGTTTTCACTTGAGACAGTCCATTTTCACTACAACCAAATAAGGTGGAAGCCAAAGTTGAAACGTTTACACAAATGCTATTTATGTTAGAATATTAAACGACTGCCCTCTCATTTCTGAGGTCGACTGTAATTCACTCTTATACTCTGTTTACAGAGAACCACCATAAATAATCTGAAACACACACAGCATAATGATCAATCAGTGGAAGATAAAGTGATGGGTAGTGTGTCTTTGGCACGGTTTGCGTGGCAAAAGTAAATAGTGCATTAGGCTGCGCATGGTGGAACTGAAGCTTGTGAGTGAAACTTCATCCGTAGCAACAAGTACGAGTGTAAGTGGGTCAGATGACTGACATTCTACAGTATTTTAAATCCCTAGCATAAATATAGAGCTGCACTTGTTGCCCTCTAAACCTCGTGGCCTAAGACAGCACTTTCACAACTTGACATTTCAGTCGAGCACAAATAAGAGCGAAGCAGACCGAACAAAGCTACGGACCGCTCTGTGGTTACAGGTTGGAACAATCATCGTGGATTCTTTATTTTCTCTTCATTGTGCGTTGAATCCACTATGAATGACCTAACTCAGTACACACGGCTCTTAATCTTGTTGACTTAAATCTGTAAAGTCTGAACAAACTTAGTCCTAACTCACGACACGAGTAGTAGTCCTAACTCTCGTTACTGTCAGATCCTAAGGTGTTCATTCATACACTGCATCTCACTTAGTCAGTCACATGGTGCGCTCGAGTTCGAAATGCACCTCACATGGTCGCGCGCCCCTCCCCGTCCTCTCTCTCACTCGCTCACAAGGCCCCTGTGTCTGTTATTGCTTTCACGTTACAAAATTATATGCTAGCAAATGACTGTATTTTGCTGTCACGTGAAAAAAAACAAAACGGTGCAACATCTGGGTTCGATGCTGTCCTGCTGCATCATACTCCAGTCTGCGTGGAGACAGAAAACATCTCAACAAAGTAAATATGAAAATTAAATCCTGAAGAGAAACGTCGGCGAGGCTGGACCACACATTGGTGGGAGTTCTCTGGTTTTCATATTATCGGGACGCAGACAGAAAAAAAAAGGCCAGGGTTTGGAAACGTGTGCCTAATTAGTGTTTAGCACAGACAGTGTGGGCAGAGGGAGACTTCGTTTCCTGTGCCTCAAGGCTGAAAAGTTCATTTTAAATGTTATGGATTTGCTTTATTTCTGAGAGTGGACGTGCAGCGAACATCAATTAATTCCAGTGATGAGCTTTATTGATTCAAACCGTGTGCTGTCCCCCCCTTAATGATTGGTTTTGCCTGTCTCACGTGCAGGGGACTGCGATCAACCGAGCCTTTGTTTTGTGTCACACTGTGGCTACCCTTTATGAGGGAAGTGTGAAAGTTATCAACAGAAACACCAGATGCTAAGGCATGATTGTAGGTGCTGGGTTATTGATGTGAGTCATGTAGGTGCCACTGACAACCACAAAGTGCAGTGAGGGGGGAGGGTGACATAGATACAGCACAACCTTTTTTTGTGCCAAGTGGGGATTTTATGGTAAATTGGTGCTGATGTAAGAGTTTGCCCTTTTGCAACACCGTCTTTTACTTTTGGGGCCATCCTGGGACGAGGAGAAAGTCCTGCATCAAGGGAATGCAGAGCGATCAGACACTTTGAGAGATTTGAAGCTTCGGTTAAGTTGATGTTACAGTTTAATTGGTCTTATTTGTGCGCAGTAGTTGACCACTTATAATGCACGGTAAAATTTATAAACATTCCATATATTCTGTGATCTCCTGTTCTTTTGTTTGGTCACTTTATTAGTGAACAGCTTCATGTACACATGTTGAGAAAGTGAGGTTTACATGGTACGAACAGCCTCAAGCAACGTATTGGTAAGACTTGGGCTTAAAATATCCAGGCTCTATTTTTTATACAAATAGTTTTTAAATTATTATAATTTAAGTTGAAAACTTTGCTCCCTATTGCATTTTTCACAGTATTTCTCTTGGAAAACAAAAACAAAAAAATACTGTCCATATCATCATACCGTCAATACTGAGATAAACACCCTTATAGGATATTTTGGCTCATCTCAGGTGCCGTTTCCTGCTGCATGCGCCCTAATCACGATTGTGACATAACAGTTGCATCACATGACAGTCTGCAGCGACAGATTACTGTCTCTTCCCAGTTGTGTTCCTTCCTCTCTCCGTTGTTGATGTTTGACCAAATGCAGTTCAACTATGCGAGCAGAGTGAACATACGTAGAAATCACCACGCATGACCCAGTTCCCCATTCTTATCTTTCATTGTGCTTTGAAAATTGCTTAACATTTAGTTGTAGAAACTGTCAAATTATCAACGACCTACATATTTTCTATCAGTTTGTTGTCGTCTTGCTCTGTCTCTTTTCCTCCTTTATATCTTCCCCAAAGTTTGGGGTATTTTCAGTGTTACTGCTCATCTTCTGTATTTTAAAAATGAGGACTTCTCCGATATATTCAGATCAGAAACACAGAAGATAGACACTTCTGTTTGAAATTTCTTCCCCAGAGAACCTCCTCTCCCTCCATAAGAAACAGCTGTACAATCTACATTGTTCTTTATGTCTAATGCAAGACAGATGTGGCTTAGTGGTGAAAATTCCTACTGAAGGCTTTGTGGTCCTTCATCTTTTATGGCCGTCTAAAAGCAACTCCGGTAATATTTTGTCAAATGATTTTCCTCAGAAACTAATGCACAAAAGTCTCAAAAATATATAGTGTGTACAAAATTTCGGACTGTGAATTATGTCGTTCTACACGCAATATATAATTCAACGGTACATCTTTTGTGCAGCACCATCATTCTTTTGTATTTTCATTTTTTAATGAACCAATTTGTTCCTGGAGCCCAACAGCAGCTACATGTACACAGTTTAGTTAACCAAATAGATCACAGTTGATTAATCATTCACATCTTTAACACTGCAGTGAAATACTGGTGATCATGGGTTTCTGCTCGCCACTGATTGATACAACCACAGCTTAGCAACAACTCCCTTACTAGGTTTTCTTGCATTATAAGTTATTATTTAATAAGTGGAACAACAGCAAAACTCGACTGATATTATGCCTCAAGGCACAGCAGAAACGAGCATGAAGTACATATTTGTTAACAGGGAGGATCTCACAAGAGGTCTACTGTTGGGTTGTCACTGGTTATGAGACAAAAAGTTAATTGTTGGCTTTGTCTGATAGAAGAGACTTTTCATGGAAGGAGCTCTCTCGAACAGGGCTGCCGCTAATAGTCGACGTTATCAATAATATTGACAAAAAGAAAAATGGAGATACTTATTTTCACTGTTG
Organism: Brotula barbata; assembly: GCA_900303265.1. Lineage (NCBI taxonomy): Eukaryota > Metazoa > Chordata > Actinopteri > Ophidiiformes > Ophidiidae > Brotula > Brotula barbata. Next base: position 48,079 of record OMNV01000466.1, read on the forward strand.
AACCGTTATTTGAACACGCGGGATTTAAGAATGTTACACACTGAAGCAACGCACTTTTTAAACAGAGGAGCGCTAACGAACCTGACTTGAAACACCGCGAAAAGTTAGGATGCTAATGCTAATGCTAAATTTGACGTATAAGACAAAAATAGTAGTAGTAAAGTAGTAAACAAACTTTATTTTGTAAACATTTATGACAAAAACTTATACAAATTGCACAACTGTAGAAATGACTTACATTGTGAAATATTCTTTCTTAGTTTTTATGAGAGCTCTGTCGCATTGTATTGTCGAATTTCTCTTTTATTCTATGACACGCCATCAAAATTGCTCAAATTAAGTTCAAATTCATTTTTATGCTGAAACCCTTATGTATTTTCTGTAATGTAGTTTGAAACACTGTAACTATGAAACCTATCCATGTGCTTATTAGTCACAATGTCAAAGAAATTTTTCATCGGACCCTCAGGTTTGTGTAACAAACAAAGAGAGCCGTTTGTTGGGATTTAGTTGTGACTCAGGGTTGTTGAATTAGACGTTGGCGTTTGAATATTATTGATGTTGCGAAAATGACTCGTGGTGTTTTCATATTTGCAGAGCCATTAAAAGTCTGATCATTGCTTAATGTGTGTGTAAAGATGAGAGTTTGAGACTTAAGACTCAGTAAACCTCTCCTACGTAAATTCCCGGCTCAACTTGTAAAGCAGGTTTCCAGAGTCAACTGAAAGAACACAAACATTCAAAAACATCCAAACACTCAAATTCAAATCATTTTTAAACTTTGTTTGTCTGTTAGGCATTATAGTTTTTTCCTCTAAAAAAAACAACAGCGCTCTATTTTTCTCTGTATAAGTTTGAATTGCAATAACAAAGCAATTTTTATTTTATTATCTCACTGATTCACTGTCATACTCAACTTTACTGTAAATTCCTCTGTGCTTGATGTTCGCGATGTGGTCGTGTACTACATCCCACGTGGGACAACCCGTGGTACAGGGAGTGTATTCGCTGTATGGCCCAACCCTAGTCGAACGCTGTTGATCCTAAATCTGACATCATAAACAAATTAGTCTTGGATATTCCTGTTGAACCAACAGGAACTGAGCACGCCAAAGTTTATGTAACACCTCTATGAGCATACAGTAAGAAAGAAGTCCTCTGTGTAAAGCTGACACACACAGGCTAAATCTTTGTCTGTGCCTTCAAGCTGGATCACATGGAGGCTCTAATTAACAAATGGTTCCTTGAGCGTATAAACCCAGAACCCTGACCCAACACCTCACGGGGGTGACTTTTCTTTCGCCAACCAAACCTTTGTCTATGCAAGAGTCAATATATCTGACTTGATGAACTGTGTGCAGTGCAAAGTTAATTTCTTTCAGAGCGCACAGTAGCCATGGCGACCATCTTATTAGTGCAACAAAGCCCATCTGATCTAAACAAGGCTTTGCTGTGGGTGCATATGTGCTTTGTGCATTGATCTCGCCGGTACATCAATAGTGTCACATATTCAGAAACCGACATCTGTACTGTTGCAGAACAATTCCTTTGGAAACGGCATTTTAAGGCTCGTGGTGATCTCTGAGATCTGAAAGAATCCACACTTTACCGGAGATACAGACAGGGAGGACAGAGAGGGGATGACACGCACAGTTGCGGTATATGTGCCCCACCCGGTGAGATAATAAGATGTCACCAAACCGATTCAATTTGACACAAGATAGAAAGGTCACATACAAAGCGAAGCTGATCATATGTTGTTTCTCATGCTTGTTAAATTCCCAGCTGGGCTGCAAGTCTTGGCATGTGACTAACTGGCACATTTATTCAGCAAATTCTGTTTGCGTGAGCCAAAGCCAAACCGTCCTCCGATTGCACAAGAATCAGAAGAGGTGATGAGCAAACAGAGCGACGGGATACCTTCATATAGGAGGGAAAATAAAGCTGTGAGACACATTATACAACCGAAGGAGAACCATATGGACTCAACACCAGCCAGCTAAGCTAACCAAAGGATCCAGAAAAGGACCGGGGGTATTGGCATGTTTGGCCATCTAGTTTTTGTCTGCTTTATCTCAGTGAACGCAAACTCAGAAACTGGAGATTGATCATCTGCTCACCCGTTTCCAAGCAGCTCTATCTAAGCCGCTGTTGCTAAGCTCCATTTTTTTCCCCTCACTTAGTGGAAGCACGTGACTCTCATTGTATGAAAATCACAAACCGTTCGGAGGAAAGGATGTGGAGACCCTTGACTGCATTCCTAACTGCTTACAACTTACATGATCAGAGAATTTTTCACATTTTAAACCAGGCCTTTGGTAGTTGAATAACCTGTTACGTAGCTTGTTGCTGATATGTTCGTTGCAGACATATTTTTATTCTCTCACACCTGATCATGTCTTAGCAGTTGACATTGAGTCGGTCAGATTGCATCAAAAGTTTTCACTGTCCTGAAATCCGTCGAGTTATTGCTTCCAGGAGTGGCGTTTGTTTCGAACGTGTGCTTGAATGCCACTTTGAGTCTTTACTAATGTAAATAAGTACAGTACGTGGGCAGACACCGTTCAGACTGTTGGCTCTGAAAGACACCAGCTGCTGCTCTTGTACATTCCACTGAGGAAACCTAATATTGAGCCTCAGCCACTTGAAGCCCTCAGAAGTATTTAATGATGTCATTCAAAGCTTTCGGTGGGGTTATGCCTCTAAATGACATTCAGGACCAGCTGTCTGTCTTTGCGCTCCCCGGCCAGGCGACGGGGGACCTTCGGGGCCTAGGCTTTTCCATGACAACTCCTCGGAGCAAAGCAACTATCTGACAGCCATTTTCAGATCCCGTAGAGATTGCGCGAACAAGGAGGCTTTCCAACTCAAAAGACGAGGCCGTGAATAATGGGAACTGATCTGAATGTGATTATTATTATTTTTTTGATAATTAGGACGCGTGATATGAGAAAAGCTAGCCACCTCCGTCTGTACCCAGAGAGTTCATCTAACTATGTAGGATCGCGGTCTCTTCCACGATGTATCGGTGGCCTAAGTGCAGGCTTTGCTTCGTGCCCTCGGGTTCTATTTCTCTCTCTTTTAATAAATAGTTGGTCCTCCCTCTCTTACAGAGAACGTTTACATCTGTTATCAGTCAAAGAAGCACGAAGGCTACGGCTTTAAACCAAGGTTCCTCAGCAAATAAACCTCGACCTCACACTCTCGGAGACCGTGTTGAGGTTTATATTGATAATAACAATAAGCAAAAAAAAATGCTAATGTTGTGCTGTGTGTCAAGGCTGGAATTTACAGAGGAGGGGATCATCGCGCGTGTCACAGCCCTTTGCGTTTGCCGCGTTGGCGTTATTAAGGCCTTCGTCTGCGTGGGAGCCGCCCGTTATCACGGCAGCGGCGGCGTTTGCGCTCGCTGCCACCACTTTCTCCGTCGCGGCTGCAGCCCTCCATCGCCGCTCCGCTTCGTGCTCGCGACGGCCGAACGAGCGGCGACGACATTCACAGAACTGACCCGAGCGCAGGCGGAGCGGGTCTGGCGCGCGAGGCGGGAGGAGATGCTACTCGCTTTGGGTGATTACGTAACGTCTCACTTGACACTCTCTCGGCGGAATGCGAGGATAGTGTTTGTAAACAGAGTGGCCATGTGTGTGTGCTCACGTGGAGGAAGCTTTTGAGTCGCTGCCCTCGCTGTCTCACCCCTGAGGTAAATGCTGACATCGATACACGCGCGCCAGGCCAGCAACACTCCCTCCGGTCCCGTGCCATTAAATACAGCCTTATCACTCTATATCACGATAGCGCTGTGTGTATAAATACGCTGCAGCCCGGCTATCAACACAAACGTTCTATAAAACAAACTCCAGATTCATATTGGGATTTATTGGAGATGCACGATGGTTTAATGGCGGTTATAAAACGTCATAAAAGGTTACTTTTACCAACTTACAGTGACACTCATCAAACCTCTCCCAGGCCACGATCGCATCAGATTCTGTTTGCCTTTGTAGGGCTTTGGTGGAATGGAATGGAATAGAATGGAATGGGATGGAATGGGATGGAATGGGATGGAATGCCAGGATTGTTTGGGAATTTGGGAATGGATAGTGCAGTGTGGTGGCGATCATTAAACATAAATTCTCAAACCAAAAAGGTCCTTGGACGTTTGCAAGCGTTTCAGGGAGTCGATCAGCACGTAAAAGGAAATGATGCAACTCCCAAGAATACTGGCGTACGGCAACATCTTGTTCGTGAAGCACAGAGCATATTTTAGACTCCTGTTAGTCGTCTCAAGCCAAATACCTGAGGTGTGTCAGGGTCTACCCTGTTCGCTCTGAGATTCCAATGCGTTGCAATCACTCAATTGTGGTTTGTTGCTCCTCTACCCCCCAAGAGCAGACAACAGAGAAAAATCAATATTGCAGGAATGAGCACAACACTGCGTATCGCCATTTTGTCTCAGGAAAACAGTCAGCCGGTAAAGAGGTAGAGCGGTCTAAAATGTCTAACCTGTTACTGGACCTGTTTCTCTGTCATGTCTTAAACAGCCCCTGGGTGGAAATAAGATGCATGGGCTGGCCAGAGAGGGGTCAAAGGTTAGGGCTCGGCTATTCGAAGTGGGCAGCATTGTTGTGGAACGCTATGGCAACTGGACATTCTTCCCAAAGGTGATATTGTCTTTGTCCTGGGACTGACATAACGAGGACTTACAGCCATGACGAAGGAGCGATCCAAGCGCACGGCTCTCTCTGTAGGTGTGGGTAGCCGTGAGCTGCTGTGTGTGCGCGCGTGTGATTGATCCCTCTGTCCCTTCCCCCACTCTGTTGCCTTTACACTCATCAATGGTTTTGTGTCTTTGCTGTCAGTGCTGATGTTACTGCAGCCACGTTGAAAAGTTGTCGTTCTGTTGGTTAAGTTGGGTATTTGTAAAAGAGGATGAACTGGATATGAAAGGCTGAGACATTTTAGCAATATGCTTAAAATGGCAAGCAGTCAGATTGTGTTACGCACTAAGTGATCCCTACAGACCTGACCCGGTCTACTGCACACTATCTACAACGTAGGGGTCTTCATGGATCCGCTCTGCTCCTTGGATCCTGTACTCCTGCTTGTTTTGGACTGTTTGCTACATTTTGTAACCGTTTTTATAACAAAAATCTATATTTTGGGTAGGTTTTCTATGAGTCTAGTGCAGATTAGGTCCCACATTCTGGACCCCTTCAAGACCTCAAATACAAAGTCATCGCATCATTGAAATTATACACACACGCAGATATACACACACCACAAGTCTGCATCACCTGATCTTGCCGTCACAACATTCATCGTAACCTCAAAACACACCCCCGTTGAAACACACCGTGTTGACACTACACACTCACCAATCAACTCTGCCTTATTAACACAGAGACACGCCACAACTTTAAAGCGAGGCACCACAGAGCTCCAAAAAATGTGATCACGCCCCCTTACACGATTACGTGATGTACAAACTTCTGTACTGACTTAACAAGCAACTGGGTTTATTTTCCATTTTCCACACTGCATTAGCGTGTGCAGCTGTACGGAAGGTTCCATTTTCTCACTCAGCAGTTTCCTAAAATGTGTCCTGGTAATAACTCAAACCAACACAAGTTCCTGTTTTGCTTGTGCAATAGCATTTTTACAGAATGTCAAGCGTCATCCACCTTGCTGCCGGGTCTTACTATGGTTTTTTTTTTCTTTTTGTTTTTTTAACTTCAGGGCGTACTAGGGCTGTTAATACACAACTCCAATACACAAACCAAGGGGAGATCAATTGTAGCCTAATGGCCCATTATGATGCTAATCTTAAAGGAGCATTCAGTGAATTCAGTTTATCTAACAGGAACAGCTGATTGGTTGCTGTCAATTCAGAGCGGATCTGAGTTGCAGTTTTGGGGAAAAAAAACAAACTAATATTAAAAATGTAACGTACGCGATTTATTTGTATTTTATATTTATCTTCCAACACTTACTTATTTAGCAATAAAACACCAACAAATGCAAAACTCAACCAATTACCGTCGATTACTGTCATGATGCTTTTTTTACACACCGGTAATACACACACACACGCTCATCATAAACCCATTTTGTCTTTGTTTTCTGATTTAATCTGTAGCTCCTTTATAAGAGAACAGTCTGGGTATTGTGCGCTTTATTTACTATTAAGGACACCCAATCCTGTTTCAGTTGAACTTCTTGAAGACATAAGGTTCTTGTTAGTGATATAGAAATAATGATCCCTTCTTTAGCTTGGAGCAGCAAATAGAAAAACCGGCTTCAGAATTGCCATTCCTGTTACGCCAGTTAATGGTGTAGCTGGATAGGGTTTCATTTCCTCCAGAGCTTTCTGACCTTGTCTGCCTTCACGACACTCTGCCACCACAATTCTATTCTCTTTTGCCCCTCTTTGGGACCATGTGCCTTTGTGTCTGCTTGTCATTCAGCGGTGAAAGCAATGAAAGCTGATTCACAAAGCCAGAAGCTACTCCTTGCGCCGCTGCTGTTCAGACGCTACGCTGCTCAGGTCCAGGTTGACTTTAAGCCCTCCTGCCTGCAGCGTCTTTACAAAACGTCTTACACAAACGCTACGTAATCATAAATGCGAAAACGAGAAAAGACAGGGTTAAAGCCGCCTGCATCGTAAGCGTGCGCCTGTGTGATAACACAGTAATCTCTTTGTAATCGATGCAAATTGCACATAAAAGTTAAAAATGTGTTTCCTGTCTGAAAAGCGGCGGTGATGCAAGAACACACGTAACTGTGGCGTGTACACGTTTTTAATAATGACTGGACGATAAAAAATGCAAAGGTGCAGTGTTGGAAAAAAAAGGAGAGGAGAGCATTACACAGGAATTTGCCATAATGCCTCAAGAAAAAAGTCCTGAATTAGCGGTCTATCGATGCCGTTTTCTATTCACGGTGCGTTCAAAAGCAGCAAAAGTGTTCCCTTCACGCAGAAGTGGCCGAAAAACTACATCTCTTTCACGTCCAACTGGCAAAAAGAAAGAAAATCGTCAGCCATGTTGGAGTAGCTTTATCTAATATCCCCTCCTTATTATGTTGGCTCTTGCTTTTACGGTGGGGGGACGTTTGCTACACCTCGCCTGACACAAAACCACCAAAAATAAAGCCAAGAATAAAGAAGAAAAGGGCAAGCAGCAGGGTATGAACCCACTGAACACATTCTCACCTCCTTTTATGTCCCTCCACTTTGTAGAAATTCCAACAAACCGTCTGGATCTCCTCTTAAACAAATCCTAAAGGGCAGCCATCTTGCCTCCTTCTGTTCTTCTATGAAACGGACTATCCTCCACATCAATATTCATGGAAACTAGTCTGACGTTGACTATCATCATCAGGAGAAGCCCGGGTTTCTCTGTTGGCCGGCCTGAGAAGTGCACTCGTAAATGTGTCTGGCGTGAAGCAGCGGAGGAACACAACGTGGACTGATGAGCACGCGGCTCCGGCAGAAGAGCCTCCCTTTGCTGGCGAGCTGAAATAATGACAAATAATCACTTTTCTGCTGAGTCCTTCCCACACAAAGAGACAGGTTTTCTTTCTCCCCCTGCTCCCTCCTCTTTTTTTCCTTCAGCCGCACACAATAGTGAACACTATGGCTACCCTGAAGCACTGGAGTGGATTCAGTGTGCAGGATAGGACTCCACCCCCACTGTGCACTTTTATGCTGAATTTTGCACTGGGCCGAACTGTCTGCCGGGGGAAGAGAAGAAGAAGAGGACAGCCTCTCCACCCCCTTCTATTTTCAGACAGGAAGATGAGTGACTTCAGGGTTTTCCCTCCCTTTTCTCTCTCTCTGTTTTCACCTCCTTGTTTCTCATTTTCTCTCAAGCTCTCATTAGTCACATAAGTTCCCCTGCGGTCTGTTAGGACTCATATCTGCGACTTTACAGGCACATTCACAGACGGCCAGGCTGGAATCCCACATTCGGGCGATGCACTCATCTCCAATGGCCGTGTCTTATATTTGGCAGGCTTCGGCCGGCCGGCCGGCTGGCTCCTTTATAGAGCCGAGCGTGGAGCGACTCTGGAGATAGAAGCAGCATATTTCACTTCAAGGGGTCTGCCAAGACCCACCTCCTGTTGACACCGGCCACGTGGGCTCGCAAAAGATAGAGGAGCGTGACATAGATAGGAGCTGCAGAGAAATGCACTCGTGTTTCAGTAGCATAAGTTAAATAGGTTGGTGACACTAAACACTTCTTCTACAGCTTTGCTAAATGTATAATTAGAAGTCAAAGTTTTCCTCGCACAGTTTCAATATTGGTGAATGTGTTTTATGAGTTTGTCGGGTTTAAATAGTTTCCTTCACGTACAGATGAAAGCAATTAAAATCAGATGAAATGAGCGTCGTCCGTACACGCTGCTCTCGGCTCTCCGTTCGTTTTGGTGTCTTTTGTGTCATTTTGTGTCTTGTGCAGTTTAAACAGGTGGGTCCTGTCTGAAAATAATCTGCCTTTAACTGCTGTTCAGCTTAAAGGATGACCCCACCTCCTTCCTCTTCGCCCCTGCCTAGCAGCAGTGACATTTGTTGACTCAATAGTTTCAGCCTCAGAGCAGAAAAGGAGATTTGTTTTTACACAGAATGGGGGAGGGGATGAAGCAGCAAGAGAGAGGAGGAGCCACCGCACATTCTCACACTGAACACAGAACAGACCTCAGAAGATCTCCTTGCCTCCGTTCTTACTTCTTTGTCTTTAATAATTCAGTCGTCGAAGCGCTGGAGTTTGTGAACTTTAGCTGAATAATATTGCCGAGTAGAATCGTGTTCGTTTATGCTGATTTGAGAATACTTAACTCATGGTAATGTCCAAAAACATTGCAAACCCTCACTCTTTCTTCACTTCTTTGCGTGTATTTTGATGACAAAGCAATAAAGCAGACAGGGATTCTTGTTTTTTTTTCTTTGTTATCTTTATCTAGAAGCCCCTTATATGTACCTTAATGATAGATAGTGTAAGAATGCCCCTCACTCTGTCTTGTGTTATTTTAGTGTATTTATTTCATCAGACAGTCCAATGTTCATACAGGGACAAACAAACAAACTCCCAAAGTGCTCCTGGAGGCTCCTCGTTGGACGTAAGTGACTGTGGGGATTGTTTGTGGAGTTTCCCTGGGAGAGTTTCTCGGAGGATGGCATGTTTACGCTTGTTTTGGTTGTTTATTTGTGACTCTGATGTTGGTCTAACTGCGGTTAGGCCGACTAATGGCTCAAGACCTTAAAATCCTCACATGAGTTGTGAATACCCATAAAAAGGGGACAAATGAAAAACCTTTTACCTCCCACAGCACAGCACCCCTGAGCAAGGCACTTAGCGGACAAGCTGCTCCAATGAAGCATCTCTGCGATCAACGCGGCAGGGATCTCGGCGGTTTGTAAGTGTCTCGGGCAGCGTCGGTCCGCTCCCTGTGCTCTCTTAATCCGATGGTGTAAACATACTAACAACAATGACGCCGGAAAATCAAAATAAACATCGAATTTTCACTCAATTTTGCATAATTAGACAATTTCTATGTTCAGATAATTGCAGTGAGACTTTTTTGTAATCGTGAAATGTATACATGAATTTATGTGTTAGCTTTGAATTTATAGTGTGACATCAGCACTCAAGTTAATCCCACACTACACACAGATCCTGAGGAGAAAAAAAATGGGAAAAAAATCCCAGACGGATCCCAAAACTCTCAAGGACGAAAAGGAAAAACTCACTCAAAACATTCACGGGTAGACCTTGGGTGAGAGACAATACAAGGAGAGATTCCCTCTCCTGCTGCGCACTCACAGGATTTATCAGCAGTTGTCTTCCACGCAAAGTTGAAACGGGCGCATTAACTTTCGCTGTACTCAGGCTACTGTAAGTCGTAAACGGCAGATTATCACGTCGTTCCTCTCCCGTCGTTGCTGCTCTTCGTCCCATTTCAAAGGTGTGTGCCGTCACCTCATCCGTAAACACCAGAGCCGTTGCCTCGTGTCAGCCTGGGGTCATCAGAACGCCGGCACACTCAATCACTTGACTCATTTCACACCTAAACATCATTGTGTTTATTGGGGTGGGATTTGACACGTTGGTCTTTGGGGCGGCGTGCAAATGATCTTTATTCACGCTAAGGCCTTGAAAAAACAAAAACGTTGGCTACCGGTCTTGAACGCTGTCCTACTTGGTCCAAATGTACAGATTATGAGTTATCATGCAGTACGTATGTATGTTTTTAATGGACTAACGTCTAGGTGTGTCAACTGTTCTTTGCGTGTTACCCAACATGAATATGTTTTTGGTATTTCAGTACCAGCAGTGGAATGAAGTGAACTTTTACCGATGGAAACTCGGCGGTTACTGTTGACCAGATAAGTTTTGTTTTCGTCGTGGGGGTTTATCATTTATAGCAGCTCCTAGAAGAGGTGGGCGGGTCGATTTGTGGTGAAAGCGTTTGATTTACGTCGTTAGATGAGGCTGGAAGGAGGAGAGGAGGGTGACATTTAAGGCACCTCAGAGCTATGAGCCCGTCCTGAAGCTGACAATCCCAACACTTCCCACAGGCCGCGGTGCCGTTAGGCCGCATCTCAAACCTGGGGCTACTTAAACAGACATACACACACTCTTTATGTTGGCTAATAACTAGGTACCTCTCTGTTAGGGAATACACAATCCTTCGGCCCGAGCCAACCCCTCCCTACTAGATGTCACCCACTGCTGCCCCTCCCTCCTGTAGTTATCTTAAAAGACAAGGGAGAGTCGTTAGTGTGGGTCTCGCATTGCCTAATTGTTTAAGCCTCAGCAGGGGATGTGGTGGAGGCTGGGAGAGAGGGAGGGTTGAAAGAAAGAGAGGGAGAGTAAAGTGTAAAAGGATCGCTGCATTTTCTAATCGTCTCTTCTGTAACCACATAGCTGGGCTTTTTTTTTTTTTTTTTTTTAAACTTAATCCTCTCCGCTGTACATTCCTCACACACGTTTCTTTTAAATTCACATGACTTTTATCCCATTTTTTTTTTTTTTTTTTTTACTT
>OMNV01000467.1:2642-16484 GCA_900303265.1 Brotula barbata
CTCGTCCGCCGCTAGCTGCTTCGTGTCCGGTACACCGCCGTTCTGCTCCGGCTGAGATTTATCGGATCGTCCCGGTGCACCGTCTGCCGCGCGATCACAGCGATTCTTTGACTTTGCGACAACAGCTGTGGGCGAGTAGCTATTCAGTAACGATGTAGCGACCACGATGGCGAGGAGAGTGAAAACAATAGCTGATAACACAAAAGTTAATTCCATTTTTGTAGCGGAGAGCAATTCAGCTGACGTAAATGTCGTTAATGATGAATAAAAGATGTTTTCCCTTTATGTCAAGTCGCTGAACACGCCCACTGCCCACGATATATCGCGTAATAAGACAGACATCAACATAGCCGGAGAGCATCGACCTGGGCGCCTGCGCTAATCCTTCCGCTTTCATGACGTCACATCCACCGGTTTGGCTCCTCCAGCGGTAATTCCTAAATCCTCTCTGCAACGTGCTCGGCTCCGTTTACCGTTAATCCCGTTAGTACTAAACGAACAGGCACAAAGAAATGATGAAAGACAAGCAGAGTGAAAACTTTTATTCAAAACTGATCCAAATAGAGCCGCCATAACGTGGGTCGTCAACCAAAAAAAGACTAAGTGATGCAGTCTAAGCGTAAGCGCCGTTATACTGGATGCAAAATTAGGCATTGCCAGTCCAGAAATTACTCATTTAAAGGGTCATTTGCATAAAAGTATCAGCACTTTGGCAGATCACCAGGGTAAAGCGCCTACCAGGTTCGATTTTGACCCCCTTCTCAGCATGTCATCCCCTTCAGTCTGTCTCTACTATAGCTGAGATATAAAGCAAATAACTGACAATTTTCCACAAATATTGTTCAATGCCTTGATTTGGATGTTGTTCAGTCCCAGTTTTGAATCTGTGCTATAAACGGAAGTGCTCCTTTGCATGTGATCAAGTTTTACATTGCCTGTTCAAAGGACAAGTCTCTCTGGAGATAAGGACTTATCTGGATGTGGCCCTTTAGTGCAGCGTTGCAATACTTCATTCATTTTTCCTAATGAAAAATCTGGCCTGAATTGCCAAATTATTAATTTAGAGTGCATAGTCTAGATTAGGGGTAAATATATAAAGACTTGGCAATAAACAGACAGACAACTTGTTAAACAAAGATGTTTATTAGCATTCACTTGAAGCAATTGCAAGACATTTGAAGGATTCACGGAGGAATGCAAAAGACAAAAACCCTTGAAGCAGGAAAAAAACTGCCCTTTCAACCCGTCACTAGGAGTCACATTGGACTCAATCAAAAGCGAGCAAAACCAGAATCTGTTGGTACAGAAAGAGGGAAAGGAAAAGGGAGGGTAAAGAGAAAAAAGGATGCGGAACTGTCGCTTTTCTTTCTTTTTTTTTTTTTAAACAGCACATGAAGGAAAGGAGGTCACAAGACAGAAGAAGATGGATGATCTGCCACATCTGTGATCTTACAAACCGGCAAACAGCAGCGGAGGGTCGAGCCCCGGAACAGCACCGGGTACTCAGCACCGCAACACGCCACACCATGTCACCACCGCACTGCACCTTAACAGCTAACCAGCATTATTCAACTGCTACACAACTGCGCCTAGTGCACAAAAGATACACAAGAAAGAAGGTTAGAGTCATCGGAAAGCAAATTTGACCAGACAGAAAGAAACTTGACAGATGAAAATGCTAGGTGGCCGGATTAGCAAATCACAAATAACATGCCACTGTGATCGATTAGAAGGAAGTATCTGTACAGGTCGCCTTTTTTTTTTCTCTTTTTATACAACAGTGGTATATTGTTGCTGTAAGGCTCTCATCCAACATGACAGCATGTTTCTACATCAACTGGAAGTAAATCAAAAAGTCTTCCACATCCATCTGGAACAAATACTCAACAAGCAATTTGATTAAAAGAAATCTATAGAAAAACAAAGACTTTATTAACAAGTACAAATTCAAATCAAATGTATTAACTCCAATTTAAATGGGAATCACCTTGTAAACCCCTTTTCGCTGTGCTCACTAACAAAGATCACATGGATAATGGTGCGGGCAAATGAAATCAACTTAAACATTTAAAACATTTTAGATCAAGCTCCAGTAACCTTTCAGTCTGCATTCAGTGAGTGGTAATACTGGAGTCCACTTTCTCAAAGCGAGGCTCTTCCTGATGTCCTCAAAGTTTCATCTGAGATCTGAAAAGGAACGACAAAATTGAGTTAAAAAGAGAAAAACCAATGCAATATCAACGTCTGCAGCCCATCAGGATTTATTCAAATTTACAATGATAATCTTTAGTCAGATGTGTTTGGTCTGCAGTTCTGAGATATTTGGAATATTTGTCAGAAAGGATATACCAGGCTGTTGGGACACAGCCTTCTCCTGTTTTTATTCCCAACAACTCTACCAATTTTTACGTATTTCTTCACACACCTTTGATGGACCCCCAAACCCCAAACTCACACGTAAAGACTCACACCGAGGCATATTAGAAAAACAAACCTCAGGGTGCATTGCCTTTGTGAGTGGTAGAGGAAACCACAGACACAGGTGGGACAGCGCTCCGTGCGTCTGCCTGTGATTCCCGTGAACGTACCTCACCACACCACCTCATACACCAACTGCCATGACGACCTGCTCCATAGCAACCACCGTTGCCTTGGTGACCTGCTCCTTAGCAACTGCCATCGCCCTCAGCAACAGGCAGGTCACATGGGCGAGTCACACACTAACTGCTCTCACACTGCCACACCCCCATCTCCTCTCTTTGCAAACAGGACTCAGCAGCTTGGAGGAAAGAATCCACATTAAGGTGAACGATTGAGTCAAGCAGGCCACGCACCAACCACCCATCTCCCACACACACTTGTGACTACAAACTTTTTCACCACCCCCCACCCTGCCCACCCGAAGTCAAATCTCCCGTTGTCCGTGTGCTTTAAACTGCTTGAATACACAAGCAAAGTAAGGCAAACACAGCACAGGGACTGGAGACTACTCCAGGCCCTATCTTTGGCTTTTAAGTGATAAAACTGTTTGGATTCTGCAGACTTGTATGCTTGAGTGAAAATAACTAAAAGAAGCACCAAGACTGCAGAACACCATCCACGTGTTGACAACTATTGCCAGATCTCAGGGCATTCAAAACAACCATTACAACACAAATCCACCCATTTCCCCCTGAATACCGGCTTATTGCGTCCTGGTTTGGTTTAAGACTCTGCCTCGTTGTCCTCTGGTGATTTAGGCCTACTCTTGGACTTGGATCTGGACCTGGATTTGGATCCCCTGTTAGAAGGTGGGGTTCGGCTTCTGGACTTGGATCTTGAGCGGGACCGTGACCTGGAGGGAGACTTGGTTTTGCTCCGCCGTGGGCTTCTGGACTTTGATTTGGACCTGGATCTGGAGTAAGAGCGGGACCTGGAACGGCTGTAATGATGGCGGCTTCTAGATCGGGAACGACTCCTGCTCCTGGAGCGGCTGCGGCTACGTCTGCGGCGCCGAGGGCTGCCTGAACGGCTGAGAGCGAGAGAGACACACACACCATTAATACAGCAACAACAAATGGGAGCTGATTCAACAAGGTCTGCATTATTCCAGCATACACTCCCTACATAATATAACATATAATAATATAAATTATGATGCAATAAACTCACAAGACAAATTGTTAGGAAATATCTAAAAACAAAGCTTCATTGGAACAGAAGAGGTTTGTGTATTCAGTAAGCCATGTGGACCGACTCATGTGCGCGCCATATTATCTTCCTACTACCACAGTCATGTGCACCGGCATTACCTCCTGCTTCTGCGTCCGTAGCCACCGTATCTGCGGGGTGGTGCACCTCTCCTGCCGTACATGGAGTCCGGTGGTCGTCCGTACCGGGCCATCTGTACCCGAAGCTCCCGTCCATCCAACAGCGCGCCATCCATGGCGTCCATTGCGTCTTCGGCGTCACGCTTATCGAGGAACCGCACGAAGGCGAAGCCGCGGCTCTCCTTCGAGTATCTGTCCCGTGGAATGTACACGTCGCCGACACGACCGTACTTCTCAAAAACTCGGCGCAGAGTCTCCGGAGAAGTTCGGTAGGTGAGGTTGTCCACTTTGAGAGAGGTCATCCCCTCAACATCAGGCGGAGGCCTCCCGTAGCTCATGTTCGTATCCTGCGAGTGACGCTGCAGGCCCGTTAAAATGAAAACCCGACGGCCCTGCTGTTTGCGTACGCGCTGCGTGCGTTTTTACTCCCCAGTCGCTGTATTTAAACCAACTTCCTACTGTTTTTTATACTCTGGGCCCTTGACGTCGTCACAACCGCGCTGCGTTCACGTGAAATGGCGGCAACAAAGCTTCCTTTCTCCTTTCTTTGCGCCTCTCTGTGGCCTCTTTTGATTGGCTGCTTGACTGGTCCACTTCCCTGACAAATTACGTCACACCGCCCCCTGTCGGTGTGGAGTGACTTAAATTGGCAATGAAACCGATTAATGGGAATTAATATCGTTTTGTTCCGTTTATTCTGAGTATAACCAACCATTTGACACGCGTCACCTTTGTATTTTGAAGTAAAATCTTCGTGTTATATTTGCTCCGGGGGCTGCAGCGACATAAGCCTGAGACAGCTTAATTTTTACAATTCAAAGCGTTACTTGTTGCAATCAAGCTCCAGCTGTGGCTAAATTATTTACAGCCAATTCCTGCATTGTCTGGACTTAAATGTGTGTCTTGGTGCGTGTTGTGCCACAGAGCCGTTCTCTCTGCACTGCAGTCAGCGCTGCACGTTCGGCGTAGGAAGGTCACGTTATAAAGCGGCTCGGGGAGGACTGCGCAAAAACCACGGTCCGGATTTGTGCCTGACGTCATGGGGAGCCACAGACCTCTTTGACAGGCTCTAACAACGGACAGCGCCGTGGGTAGATGACCAACATCCAGCCAGGCCGTGCAGCCGGGCAGAGATGACGAGCACACGGCTGTTTTGTGCCACACCGTCGCCCTGAAGCCCAACGCCGAGCGCGGACATATCGGTTTGGTCGGTTTAAGCCATTGCGGCGCACGACCGG
This sequence comes from Brotula barbata, assembly GCA_900303265.1. NCBI lineage: Eukaryota > Metazoa > Chordata > Actinopteri > Ophidiiformes > Ophidiidae > Brotula > Brotula barbata. The sequence goes on from OMNV01000467.1 coordinate 7,690, forward strand.
AGCGCTTCTCCGTTATTATAAAGGACGCTGTCGTGTGTTTGTGCCTCAAAAGCAGCTGCACTGTTGATCACGGAGGGATAAGCAGCCATAGAACAACTGCTAATCCCCGGGACGGTCACATTCACGGCGGGGCTCGGACCGGGAGGAATGAACAGGGGGGCAGCGGGAGCTGGATTACATGATCCTGATTTAAAGAGCCAACCTGAAGTGTTATGGTGGTCGTTTTCTGAGTGGAAATGGGGGCTTTAACAAGCAGACAGAACATAGGCGTGGAAGAAGTGGACATCCCGTCCAATTCCGTGTACCGTTATCCACCGAAATCTGGTAAGTCACCGAACAACAGGTCGGCCTGGGGATGGAGATAGAGAAGAGTCAGACCATCCAGAGTTTAATGCAGATTACGGACAGGAGACATTACAAGCAGGCATCACCATCACCACTGTCAGGCCTAAAGGACCGGTGGTACCTGTGGAGGCAGGAAGCTCCGTTCCACCCACGGAGACCTCCAGTCAGGACACTGGGGACATGTCCTCAGTGGTGTAGGGGGAAATCAGGGACTTTCAGTAGCCTGGGTGTGTTGGGAGAAGAAAAAAAAATCTCAGAACGGTTAACTTTTAATCCGGTGTTCCAGTCCAAGTGTTTGGATGTTATTCTGAGTGCATAGAAGCATGAAATCATTTAAACCAAGCTGAGACATTTAGAACAAATAATTAACTCAGAGATGACAGGTTAGTATTTTAATGCCATGTTTCCTACCAGTAACGGTTAAATTTGACAAACTTTGTACCTAGAAACAGCATTCATCCCACCCCCCAGAATAATTTAGTGATCGACAATGTGTAGATTAATCTTAAAATATAGCTGATTGCTTATTTGGTCTAAGCAATAGTTTTTGTTAAATGTGAATGTTTTCAATTTAGAATAAAATCAAGATTGAATGGAACAAATATGGAGTAAAGACAACAACAAGCTCAACACCAACAGAAATCACTATTCAATTGATAAAATAGTTTTGATTCTTAAAATCAATATCAACTAAAAAGATTTAGAAGGGTAAAATATACAAATAAATAAATAGTAACAAATATCAAACATCATTTTTTCTAGAACTTGTAAAAAAAAAAACAGCTTCACTCAAAAAATAGGAAATAATGAAAAATGATCAAAGTAATTGTATAGAAAATTTGAAAACAATGGAAAATGTCTGCATTTGTCGTGATTCTTTTTTGGTTTCTCCCAAATGGCCCTGTTTTTTGTTTGCCTCATTTTTCTTCTACAGGCTTGGCAGAAATGTCAAAACGTTCATGTGCCAAAATTTGTTGCGCCATTTCGTAAAGTATTCGAAGGGCAGATAAATTAATAAAAGATGAAATTGTAAAAATAATTTAGAGCTGGGTATTGAACTTGAATCTTGGATTGCCTGCAGGATGTTTATGGATGTCAGAAATTTGTCTTAAATGGAAAAATATATTGTGGAACTATATTATTGGCTGATATTTCCTTATCGCAGATACCAGCATTCCCATGTGCAAAATGAAACTGCAGCCTGCTACATTTTTGTATTTAATCCCATTTTTTTCCAGCAGTTGATTTAGTGCTGAGGATGCACTGTACGTGTGTATCAGCAGGAAAGTATTTCTTATAGCAGCACTGGGCTCAGTTCACTGCCAGTAATCCAACGTGAGTATGTTGACGAAGATTTTAATAAATGTTTAATCATAATCGAACACGTATATTTGTGGCTATATATGGATTTTGCTAACATTCCTGCTGCGTGTTTTGATTAAGTTCATTTCACGGATGAGATTGTGGAGTGGAGCCGTTCGTGCTTCTTTGGTCACACTCGGGCTGATTTTATCCCAGGTTGCCTAAATTTGTGACTGAGGAGAGGAGGGAGGGGAGGAAAAACATGGTGGTTAAACCGATCTATCAGCCTCAGTTCCTGTCCCTGGGATCTGATGTCAGAGTCTCAGGCTGACTCACCTGCTGTGAATAACAGTAATGGAGGAGACAGTTGGTTTTTTTGGAGTCTCCATCTCAGGGTTTATGATGGCCTTGTGTGGTGAATATTTGAATTTTTGGACTTTGTTCAGTCTAAGCATCTAAATCCCTCTATCAGTGAGAAGCTAGAGTCCGATTCAGATCAGCAGTGCTGGACCTGATGTCCTTCACTGCCGACTGATGGATGACTTGGCTGTCTAGTGTGCATTTTAAACCCCCGTCCTATACACTGAACTGCTATTATAGACTTATGATATTAGCCGACCCTGTGATTAGAAGTCACAACCTCTGTTTAGCCTTGTTGACATGAAGCGTAAACAGGCACACAAGCTCTGATCCTGATTCAATAAGAACTGAGGTGTTTTTTGACATTATAAGTCTGTCAATTCGAATACCTATCAAGTTCTGAAATCTTGTTCAGCCTTAACCAAAAGTTTAAAAAAAATAAACACAATCAACTAGGAAATTGACACGTGAGAAAACTTGGAAGCCGTAAATATTCTGACATTTACACCAAAATAAGTAACAGTTTATTGTTCATTGATTGACTGATGATCTTGTCCTGCTATTTACCCACAATTAAACTCACAAGAAGGGTATCACCGTAGTTGCTAATACTCAGGCAGGGAAACATACAATATACAAAATATGCTAGTAAGATACAAATAGCTATAAAGATAAAAGTTGTCGTGGCTCTGTGATAAAGTGATCGTTCTAGGAGACAATAAAGTGAATATGTACATGTAAATAATATGCCAGCTAGCTGGTTTATACACATTATCCTCCAATAAATATCAACAGTACTTTAGAACAGAGTGTGAAATGTGTGAGATATGTACAAATAATAGTAGTAATATACTGCATACAAGTGTGTCTAATTATAATATTTTACAGTTGTTTACATTACAGTGATTGCAGTATGAATGATTATTATACGTTGAATTATTGCACAGGTTACTTTGTTCATCAAAATTGTAACGTTAACTACAGTTGTTACTTGTTTTGTCAATGATTGAGGAGTTTGAGCCAATTTTAGTCATTAAACTGCCTGTAAAACTGGATGGATGTTAAAGGAAGCGTAAATGTTTTGAAGTGCCAGATGGATCAGACTCTCGGCTTATTCAGCCATTTAGTATATTTTTGAGTGCTAAAATCTTAATTTATCAAAACGAGTGAATACACTGGACTAATGTAACTTTTCTGTGAAAAATATTTGCACTATTATTCCTTATTTCTAGATACTGATACTCATTCATTATGGTTGAATTATAACTATTATCTTGATGGTTGTTAGTGAGATTGAGTCCAGATGGATGTTGAGTCATATTAGTTTACTAATTAATTTAAGTCATTTCCATTTATATTTAACTTAATTTTAACAGAATTTTGAATAATAAAAAAAACGTGTCCAATGTTTTCCAAAATATTTCCAACTGTGGTACAGACACTTTCTTTGTCCTGAATATGACTTTTGTAATTCCAGGTGAACATTGTGAATCTGTAAAAAATGAGTTTCTCTCTCTCTCTCTCTCTCTCTCTCTCGCTCTCTCTTCCTCTGTCTGTCTGCGCAGGGAGTTACTTTGCCAGTCATTTCATCATGGGGGGAGAGAAGTTTGACTCCACCCATCCGGAGGGTTACCTGTTTGGGGAAAACACAGACCTTAACTTTCTGGGAACCAGACCAGTAGCGGTATGTGTTCTCGCTTCATAACACTGACTGTAAATCCGTTTTACTGCCTGATGGAGAGCTTAAGCAAGCAGATAAACTGTGATATCAGTGGTATCAAGAAATGACTGAGATATTCAGGTGAAATTCTACTGACGTGGCTATATTTGTTGATTTATATAGTGTAGTCATCTCTGTCATTAAACAGGATCTGATGTTTTTCATCAGCCGTCATTCCTGCAGTGGCAGCCAGCAGTCGTTCAAACTGTCAACACATGAAATTTATTCCAACATCTCGACCGTAAAACTGATTTAACAGCAAAACGACAATCTGGTTTCTCTTCCTTCTGAGACGTTGATAAGTGATGTTTCTTCCGAAGGCCTGGCTTATCTTAATCACAGCGTTGACGCTATGAAGGCTCATAAATGTGCAGAAATCATTTCATTTTCTCACTCTCAGTTCTTACAGTCCAGGGACAAAATAGGGGCAGAGTTTTTGCCAGATTATTATGCTTGTTTATAATCTTCCTGTGGGCAGAGAATTCAGCTTGTGTGTGTGTGTGTGTGTCTGTGTTTGTGTGTGTCTGAAGCTTTCACAGCATTATATAATATTTGGTCTTTTCTAAGCAGATGGTGCCGTGAAATCATAAGCCCAGCCACAGCTCTAGTGCTCTAAAAATATAATGATGGATGGGTTTTATGTAGGGATTTTGTCTGAAGCACATAAAATATTTTTTTCAACAGAATATTTTCCTGTTGTCGTTTTTTGTTTTGCTTTGTGCATTATACTCATAGATATGTAAAGTTGCATTTTAATATATAATATTATTTAATTATTATATAATGTGTCAAATCACCAGAATCTACAACAATTTATAACTTCTTTATGTTATTAAAAACCAAACTTGCATTTCATCGAGATGTCTTTTGATGTAAACTCATTCTCTGACCTGCAGCTGATTGGTAAGAGATGTGGAGTTTTCTTTTGCCTGCCTCCAAACCTTTGGGTTTGTATTTTTGACTTGAAATGAATTTTTCAATTTTCCATTAGTCCATTAAGAGGGACATAAAACATGGGACAATTGAATCCTTGCGCTGATTTAATCTCTACTGCTGCAGCACCACTGTGCACCCTGAGTTAAAACATAGAGACAACTGCTTCAGGTCTGAGCTGGAAAAACCCACAGACACAAAATAATCAAAACCTAATCTTTCAAGAAAATTCAGGAACTATGAATTTATATTCCTGGGTGCATTTTTTTTTTTTGGTTTGATCCTCCAGTTTGATCTTTTGTTCAACAGATAATCTGCACCACAGTACATTAAAAATGAAAGAAAATAACAACGGTCCAAAAAAACAAAAAAAAATGAAGCTGAATTTCAACAAGAAGTTTAGGAACAAGAATTGTGTACTCAACCGCGTTTCATATGCAGACAGTTTAAGAAAGGACACTCCAATGTTAATTTAACTTGTGTGTATGTGACAGATGTTGCTTTTTAAGTAATCATTGGAAAATACCAAATGGAAACGTTCCATGTTCAGGTGCTTTGAGAATAAACGTGGAGGTCCAGACGGTTGTGTTAATGTTTTGTATTTATTTAAAGAAATACATAGAATTGTTCCAGGCATGTTCTGTGAGAACAAGAACAGTTGCACGAGGTGGATTTACCGTTTAGGATTTGCACCTTTAAGTGTTTAACAAACACAACAAATAGAAATCCATTCATCTTACTTTAGTACCATATGGAGAAAATAAGTTAATCCAAAATAGAACTAAAGTTGAGTTGATTATATGTTTAACGAACAGCTAACCTGAGTTTTAAAGCGTTTCTGCATGTTACCGTGATGTGTCCTGATTTCTTTATTTTTTTTATAAAGTTATAAGACCTACACTGTTGCCTGTGAGTTCCCTAATGAATGGTGCTTTTCAGCATCTGTTAGTCCATGTGTGTTTGTATGTGTGGTTTACAGGCACGACTCCTGCTAAGCCCAGATGTGTAATAATACTGAATACGGTGCCATTCACAGCCACACACACACACACACACACAGAGCAGGGCAGTGAGGAGGTATCTGACCACATCCTCCCAGTCACTGCATGTTTCTCCCTCGTAGATTCTCAACCCACCCTGCTTCTCCTTACACACACTCAGCAACTTCTCCTTTTAAAACACACAACAAAAGAGTTTGTAGAAAAGAAACACATTTCTGGTCAGATTCTGTATTTATTTGACATTACGGTCAAAGCTGCAAGTCAGATTTTAAATGAGTCTTTGTCCTTAAGGTTGTGGTTGGTTCAGTGAATCACCAGAGTGTATTTTTATGGTAATTGTGACATCTTTATCCTTGATAACTTCGCCCTCCCGGTCCTTTTGAACAGCTGTAATCAAAGGCAGATACTGTTGGTCCTGGATTCTTTTACACCTCTGTGGTCCTTGTGTGTGCAGAAGTGTGCCAGGCCCCATCTGAATAGTCAGTCTCAGCCCAGGAAAGTCACAATCTGAGCAGAATTTCAGTCCGGCTCAGCACTTGTCAGCACAAGTGTGATCTTTGCTGACACACCGACACACTTTTGTGTTGAGGTTAAGCCTGGAGCCACGGACAGACATGAATTCCCTGCAGTGACCAGAGGAATTTGGATGCTGTTAGGCTGGGAGAGTTAATTGCTACTATGTTTTTAGTCTCACAACATGCATTTCATTTTGGTTTTTAGTTCCCGTATGCTGCCCCTCCACCTCAGGAACCAGTGAAGACATTACGAAGCCTTATAAACATCCGTAAGGACACGCTGCGGCTTGTACGGTATGCACGTTTACCACCCAAACACATACGTAACCCCTCATTGTAGCTCTGTTGTCTCATCAGATGTCCACAGAGTTATTTTTGGGCTTGGGCCAAAAACAGATTATTGAAGCCTGAAGCATGATGACTCTGGATTTCATCTTTACACACTTTCTCTTCTCCAACACTGAAACAGCAGTAGGCTACAGAGCAGATTTTCTACACCGATCCTGAAAGCTTTCACCCTCACCCTTGTCCTTCCTTCCTCCCTGTCGCTGACACGCTCAGGTGCAGCGAGGACTTGAAGCTGCCAGGCGATGAGGCAGCAGGGAAGAACAGGGCGTGCTACAACGTGGAGTTCACCTTTGACGCTGACACTCAGGTGGCCATCACCATCTACTACCAGGCCATAGAGGAGTTTCACAATGGCGTGCCAATGTAAGTGGCTGTTTCTGGTGTGTTTGCGATCAACCAATAAATCAGGCATAATATCTGTTGTTCCTGATTCACATCATATATTGGGAAATACCGAGCGGACCTACTTACATGACCAAACTTTTTGATGAGACAAGGAGAATGGCTTTGGGTGGGAATATAGGGAAAATTCAGCCAGTCAACTTGAAAAAAACACAATAATAACACGTACAATGCACCACACGGTGGAAAATCCAATGTAATAGTAGCCCAGGCTATTTCCTATTTCAGCAACATGCAAAATAAAAATACTGCATAAATGATAGACTGTGCAAGGCCACAAAAGCAGTTTGTAGTTTGTTTGAATGAATTATGTTCAGGATATTGAATTCCTTGCACAGAAGATGGTCTCGGTTTACTAAAATGCACATTTTTATATCTTTTTTTTTTACAACGCCACTCCAGCGATTTTTGCAAAAATTCATCATTTTCAAGCGAGTCATTGACATTAGAGCCTTAGAGCCCTGCATGCATATCTCTGCAACATTCACTCAGCCTCTTCATATTAGAAAAACAGATGCCTCAGGATAAAATGTCATCAGAAAACACTTTCTGGCCCAACTGTGCACATCTAATGTCTGTAATCTGATTTTCACGTAAATCATTTCAAAACTCTATTTTTTTAACATTTTATCATTCTTTCAAGATCGTCATGATTTGTTGGCTAAACTGTCTGTGGATGAGGGAGATTTCGATTCATTTTGAAATCAGTGAACAGTTCCAGAGTGATTGTTATGACATGCAATGTCCTATCTGTGTTCAGTTATCTTCCCCAGGACAGCTCGCTGCAGTCAGAGACGGTGCACTTTAAGAGGGGAGTCTGTCAGCAGTTCTGCTTGCCTTCACACACTGTCAACCTCAGCGAATGGGCTGATGATGAGGTAGGTGATGCGTGTCTCAACCTAATATTGACCCATACATCTGCATGAGGCTGTATGTCAACATGAAACCAACAAACATGTCCTTTCCTCCTTTTTTCCCTCAGCTGCTGTTTGATATGGACAAGGAGGTCTTCCCAATGGTGGTGCAGGCTGTGGTTGATGAGGGTGAGGGTGAGTCACTACCTCTATCAAGGTCTTTTGGCTGATCTGTGTTGTGATGGGAAAGAACAGAAGCAGACCTTTAATGGGACACGTCTCTGTTTTCATCTCTCTGCACAGAACACATCGGCCACTCTCACATACTGCTGGCTACATTTGAAAAGGTACAGCGCTCGGTCACACTGCAATGAATCGCTTCATTTAGAAACATGACATTGTGATTCTGGATCACTAAATGCATGATTTTACAGTAATGATGTTATTACAGTAACAGTAATCCCAGTGGCTCTCTAGTTTCAGCTGATGGAATCAATCCAGCACTCATGTTACATCCTCATCTCTGGATTCTCTTTAGCAAATACTCGTGTCCCAACTTCCCCTCAGGTTACTGCGTCAGATTTAATACCGAGTCTACATGTATCTTGTATTTGCATTTCAAAGTGCAGCTCATGCAAAGTAACTCAATTGAGTCAAATATTTGATGAAATAATATACAACGGGTGCTTTCTTTGGCAGCACATGGATGGGAGCTACTGTGTGAAGCCTCTGAAGCAGAAACAAGTGGTGAATGCATCTGCTTTTACTCTCCTCGCTGTTATTTTGTAACATTTTTGTGTTGTAAGAAGACAAAAACACAGCAAAGCTTTTATGTTGGTCCTTGAACATTACGCCTGATTGTTAAGTTTATTGTTTAATATGTCCATTTTCCAGGTGGATGGAGTGAGTTATCTACTGCAGGAGATCTATGGGATCGAGAACAAATACAACAGCCAAGAATCAAAGGTAAATATGAGATCGATTCAAACTGATATGGCTGGGGGGTTTTTGTCTT
>OMNV01000467.1:16517-68698 GCA_900303265.1 Brotula barbata
GCGAGCCCCAAGCCGATAACGCCCAAATGTTATCAATTTAAAAAGACAACGGGGGCAGCTTAACCGCTTGGATCGGCTCGTAATGTGACTCACACGATGTGAGGCAGGATTTGACAAACATGATCAAATTTCTCCTTCATTTCTGCTCACATTTCTCCAGGTGGGGCCTCTTTCTTCCTGACATTTAAATGTTGTTTGTCTCCAGGTAGCAGACGATGAGATCAGCGACAACAGCGCAGAGTGTGTGGTTTGTTTGTCGGATGTGAGGGACACACTCATTCTGCCGTGTCGACACCTGTGTCTGTGCAACGCCTGTGCAGACACACTGCGCTACCAGGCCAACTGCTGCCCCATATGTAGACTGCGTGAGTTTTCATGTTTCTCAGTTCCTCTCCGTAATGCGACATGAAGAATGGTGTCCGTTAATGAAAAATGTCACAGGCAAAAATGCATGTGTGTGTATATATAATATCTTTACTCCTGCCACCAAAGCTCTACATAAAAACATCAATGATAATGTAGCTGATTAGAAGATTATGTAAGTTTCACTTTCACTTCTCTTGGTGGATTTCTTTTAGCATTTCGAGCTTTGCTGCAGATCCGAGCAATGAGGAAGAAGCTAAGTCCTCTGACACCTACCAGCTTTAACCCCGTCATCACCTCTCAGACCTCTGACTCAGAGGAACACTCGGTATGACACAAATAGGACATCGCAGACATGTTTGTCTGTGTAATATAGTCATTCATTCCCAGTCCAAGTAAACAGACGTACACAGTGTCCTCTTCTTCATCAGCAGGCATCAGAGCACATCCCTCCAGGTTACGAGGCGGTTTCTCTCCTCGAGGCGCTCAACGGGCCCCTCAACACCTCCACAGCAGCTCCCCCCCTCAACTCGGGTCCCAGCCACGTCTCTGGAGCGCTGCCCCCGTACAGCAGCGAGCCCCACCCTGCCCCGGCACGCTCCCTCTCCCCTCTAGACCACTCCAACTCCAGTCAGGGACTCAAACTCAAGAAGAGTGGTTCAAAGTAAGCTCTTGGTCAGATGAGGAGTACTTTTGTCCCCCTCTTTGTTCCAAAATGGCTACTACATGATTTGTCACTACTTGGATTTTGACGACAGATACAACTTGCAATTCATCACACACGTTTCTCTGGTTTTTGCCCGTTCTTTATATAGTTTCATTGTTTTTTAGTGGTACATCTAACCCACTCCTGATATTTTTGTCTTAAACCAGCCTATTATGCTGTTTACTTTAGGTCACTTTCCCAGAATTCCTCTGTGCTTCCTGAGGAGGAGGACGAGAAGTCTTGCAGTGAATCTGAGGCTCAGGCCTGCCACCGCAAACTCGCTGTGAACCAGCAGGAGGTGTGTGTGCGGGCATGTGTGAGTGTGTTTGACAAAGTGAGAATGCATTTTTATTTATTTCACTGTCAGATAGCGCCAAAAGCTATAGATATGTAACTGTGTACGGCTTTTGTGTATGTAAGTGTGTGTGCGAGAGAGAGAGAGATTTCCTGCTGTAGTGAATGTCCCTCTTACTTTTGCAGTGTGGCGTGACTCCAGACAGTGAAAACCTGACCCTCTCCTCGTCTGGAGCCATCGACCAGTCATCCTGCACCGGAACGCCTCTCTCATCCACCATCACATCCCCTGAAGGTACACACACACACACACACACACACTAAGATGTGCTATTCTGAATCTTTTAAACACTTTCCTCATTAATGAAATATAACAAAATGAATCAGAATTCAGCTAATGTTTTATATCCATTCACTATTACTGAAATGTATTTTGTATTTTGTTCAGTTCGATAACATCAGTTATTTAAACAAAGTGCAACAAATCAGGAAGAAGAGGGCTTTTATTCCAGACTAACTTTGAAATGAATATCTAACATTTCCTTCAGAGAATCTTCTGTATTCAGAGCTCTGTGAAAATGATGCTTTTTCTTTTCTTTTCTCAGGAAATAACGGTTGACTGTTGTTTTCAGTTTTTTTTCAGATCTGTAATCTTAGCAAGATTACCTGGCTATGAGAGAGTAGAGAATCAGACGCGAAGCATCATCCTCTTTGCAACGGGAAGCTATGAGGCTTCTGGGAAATTTGGTTCCTTTTTTAGAAACACCATCAGTTCCTCTGTTCCACTTGTATAACACGGATCCTACTGTGCTGTTAAAGTGACAAGGAAATTAATCAGTTTCAGTTTTATGTCGGTGATAATTTGTGGTAGCACGGATTAAGTTTTGGTGGGGGTCTATCTATCTCAAGCAACCGAAGCAAACCTCAGTGATCCTTAGTGGATCGCTGCTGACACAAACCGGACCGTGATGTTTGTCTCTGTCTGTCTGTCAGACCCAGTGAGCAGCAGCCTGGCCCAGTCAGTGATGTCCATGGCCTCGTCCCACTCGCAGCACTCCCACATCAGCACTGACACCATGTCCTCCATGTCAGGGTCCTACCTGGCCGGGGCCGAAGGCGAACCAGAGGCTGATGAGGGCGGAGACGCAGAGGGCGAGGAGAACCAGGACGCCCCCATGGAGAGCCGAGCACCGTCACAGCAGGACAGGGTGAGGGCAGTCAAGATATTACAAAAAAGGGCTTGTAAGATTCCAAAATGGAATATACCACAAATTCTCATATAGTCGCCAGGCGTCTCTGGAATGGAATCAACACACGAGGTGGGCGGAGAGCGCGCACAGGGGCCGGTTTGCTACGAATACACGGCTCGGGTAGGATTCACCAGCAGTGGAAAAACACCATTTAAAAACAGGGCTTTACGCAGGATTCATGTCCTTATGGATATGATGGAATTTAACAACAAAACAAACACAAAACATTCAGAAAAAGACATTTCGGGGAACCCGCTGGCTCACCTGGGAGAGCGCTTCCCGCATACTGCAGCAGCGCAGGTTCGATCCTGACCTCTGCCCTTTGCTGCATGTCATCCCCTCTCTCTGCCCTGTCCTCCCTGTCTGCCTCTCTACTGTACCTGTCAAAATATATATAAAATGTGACAATAACATTACAAATCATAGAGTATGATGAATGTTATGTTAGGTTTATGGTAGATCGACATAAATCTATAATAAACAAACATGGTCTCACTGCCACATTTTATTATTATTTAACGGGAAAAAAACATTTCCAAACTTCACAGGTTCAGGTTTGCAAGTTTTTGTATTTATTAAAAATAATTTAGTAAAGTCCTGGGAATTCATTGTCAAAATCTGTATGAGCCCTGTTTATGACCCCCGATTCATGCGTTTATTTGAGGTCATTACTATAAGAACATGCTATTTCAGTGTTTTGTTCACTGTAAACGCAATGCTTTACATCAGCCTCAAAGAAACACAATCCTCAACCCTTTATTTGTTTACCATTATTATTTTAGTTGATTTCGGAATTTGTGGTATATTTCTCAGCTCCTCACCTCTGTTTTCCTTCATTCAGGAATTATCCAAGGATCCAAAGGAAAAAAACTACTCAGTGGCTATAGAGGAACAGGACTCAGAGGTGACTGTAGCACACTCACATACATCAGGCGACCCATTTCTTCAATGTATTTGTTTCATTTTACCGAGCTCTCCGTCGCCCTGTTTCTCTCCATTTTCACCAGGGAAATGACGTTACTGAAGAGGACTGCTCCTCCCCTTCTAATGGGAAAGGTAACTATGGTGACTGGCCCTCACCTTTGACCCCACTCCTGCCACCTCCCTTTGCATTTGTTGCCTTATGTAACAGCAGTACAGCTTCTCATACCAAACTTGTAGCCACACATGTATCATCCACTCACAGTGATCTGTAAATCGTTCTTATCATGGCCAAGTAATGACAATCCATATAAAACATTGATGTGCATTTGTTCAGATATTGCCATCTACATGAGGCAATCTCTTTTAAACCGTTATTAACTCAGACTAAGACGTGCAATGCCACAGCATGCATCTAAATGGACTGAATAACTCATTGGTGTGCAGTAGAATCTTGGCTAGCTGTAAATGAAGTCTTCTTGGATCTAAATATTGATTTAATTACAATATTAGAGATCCGGACCAAATCCTTTTCATCAGGGATACTTTGGTCAGACTGTTGAGGATGACTATCTTCACCGCTTGTGATTTTGAGGTAGAACGATGACATGCGCTGCTCAAAATCAGACACATTGTCTATGTTGAAACAATGAGTGTCACCAGGCACCCGCAGCCCAAAGATGCTGTTTTCCTGAGTACATCGGATGACGTCACAATCTTTAGATCTGATGATGGACTGGGCAGTGAAATTTGTCTGTGACGTACAGCTATCTTGCTAACCTCTTGTATGATTAGATTTCCTGTTTAATGACCTCCTGATTGAGTCACCAAAGAGCCGCTTCAACTGACAAGATCATCTATATTATTCGTAATAGGAAATTTGCACACACAAGCGTCTGAAAATAGCCTACAGGCACTAATATGTTGATAAAGGCGCTGTTGCACACCAACCTATTGAATTGCTTTTACATGCTTCCTGCACTGCTTTGCTCTGTGCATTGGTTTGTGTATTGACAAGACGCATGCATAACAGATTGATTAATTGCGTCATAAAGCCCTGCAGTCTGCATGTGCATTTCCAACTGCTGCATTATAAAGTGAAAGCCAGGACATGCTCCATCTGCACTGCTACTAAAGGCTGTATGTACGTAAGTCCCTGTGTGTGTGTGTGTGTGTGTGTGTGTTTGCGTGTGTGCGTGTGCGTGCGTCTGTGTGCGTGTGTTTTTGTGTGTGTGTGTGCGTGTGTGTGTATGAGGTACTGTTATCGGGGTGCAGGGTTGAAGAGTTGCGCCAATGAAAATAATGGTTTGAAGCACACATGATCAGATCCCCGTCCACTGGAATATTGCGTATGTATGTAAATTTGTTTCCCAGGTGATTGATTGTGTTTGTATGTGCAACTGTTGGTCATCATTTCATTTGGGTCCACATACATTGAGTACCTGTGAGTTTTTGAATGACCTTCCAGTTCTTTAGGAATCGAGAGGAGCCGTGCTGCCTGACATTGCACATGTGAATGCTCGTTCAACAGTAGGACCTACATTATGTTTGCATCTGCACGGTCCATGCAAAAAAGCTTCTGTATGTGCTGAGCTCCCAGGCGTGAAGTCATTTTCCAGCCAGTTTTTCGTTAATGCTGCACACATTCACATACTTTGCACACAGGCTTGCTGCGAGCATGCAGGCACTTGCACTTACAATACATGTCAATACTTGGTCATACTAAAAACACAGAAACACTGCAGAGAATTTTCTAATCCGTAACTGTCATGTGGATATTGTCTCATTGGTCAGTTTACCTTGTCAAATTCTAATGAAGTATAATCATAAAAATATGAATCCATGCTCTTTATATTAGATTTTTCTACAAATTCATGTTCTTTTCTAGTTAGAGGTCTTCGTCCGATTTGGCATGTGACCATTTATCTCTAGAGAAAGTGTACATACTGGACAAGCTAATGAATTTGGATTGAACTGTAATATTTTGAAAATATTGTAAATTGACCAATCGAAAAGGCTATTATAGTTTTAAAAAATTACCTGTGAGTTGGATGAACAGTGTTTTATAGGATAAATATTTTATTACTGCCATTCCAGCATGGCCGTCCTCACCCCTCCACCTCTTACACTCCTCCTCCCCTGCCTGCCCCCCCTCCTCCCTGCTGTGCCTGGCTGCTCTTGTTTGACCTTTGCCCTCGCTTGCAGGTGGGCGGAGCAGGTATCCAGAGTTGGCCAATAACAATCAGGGCGTCGCCCTCTGTGATACGCCCTCTTTGGGGTTGGATAATGAGCAGGCTCCCGACAGCCGATTCGCCGGTGAGTGGCAACATATGGAACATGGACCGCTGAGAGCTGAGGATTGGGCATGATAGCTTTGGACTGCAGGGTGGGGGGTGAGGAGAGATACAAGGTGGAGTTAAAAGTGAGGAAGATGATGCTATAACAAAGAAAACAGTGCATGAGTTGACATGTGAGATGGGGAAAAAAAATATTTTTGACATGATGTGTTGCTTAGGTGACACAGCAATGACATGTGTAAAGGCACAAAACGGTCAACAGTTGATTTCAAAATGCAGGATTTGAACCTAATCTCTCTCCCAAATATCCAGAGACGACTTCTGGTGATGCAAATTAAATTATTATTGTTAATGTTTTCTGATGAAAAGTTTGATTCATTTTCATCCTGCTTAAATTGACATGTTCCATTAGGCTTCAGTTTTGGGGACAAACAAGCAGGACATGAATCAGATTTCGTTCTTTATAAGGTCCAATCCATGATCTAAGTAAGCAAAGACAGTTGTTGTTGGATCTTTACTGAGCTCGAAGAACTGGAACCTTTAGCCGTCCTTTTTCTCTTCATCCCTTCCCTTTGGTGTTGTGCTTCATTGCTTTATCAGTAGGAAGTTGTGCACTCTCTCCCCTTACCTAAATCCCTGTTGTGTGTGTGTGTGCGCGCATCTGTGAGAGAGAGAGAGAGTGCATACCGGTGTGTCTGACAGATTTGTTTCGATGCGAGTGCTTTTCGCATGCTGTGTGTGAGAAAATGAAGAAGTGTTTCTGGGAAGTGTCCATCCCAGAGTTCCAGTTCATGTTCAGCGTCTGCCAGCTCCGAGCCGCTTTGCCAAACATCTGCAGCTCATTCTGATTTCCCTTCATGTTCCCTCCTGTCCTCTCCTTATCCTCCTCCACGTTTACCCTGCGGTGCTGGATGGGTTACTGTGATGAGAGCCAAAGGTGTTCGGCTTGTTCTCTCATTATTTGATTTGCAAAATTAGCAAGAGAAACACGGCCTAATTTGCACAATTTTCCCTCAGATCATCAAAGATGTCCCGTGATGTTGCACTGAAACATGCTTTAGCTCGTCATCGTAGCTCTCAGCCTCTCATACCCCGATCTCCCCTCATTCGCTCAGACCTTCACTCTTTTACCTGAGATGGTGGATGTTGTACAATGTTTTCTTTTTGTGTGTCGTAAATGTGTTTTGTTATCTCTCTGTTTCTCTCCTCTTCCCACCATTACGTCTCCTGCTGTCTTTTTCCGGGATATTCTCCTTCCCTCTTGTTCTTCATCTCCCCTCTCTCTCTCTTTCGCTTTCTTTCGGATGGACAGATGACGAGTCGTGCCCAGTGCACATTGAGGACTAGGTATGGAGTTCTGGCTAGGTGGTAGATCAGATGGTAACACTATGTGCACATTATGTCCTTTTTCAGTCTCACACCTCTTTGGTAAATAAGTTCAGTTTAAAATGTGATGCCTTTGCTTGCTGTCATTCATCTGCAGTCTGAGTGCTGTCGTTCATATCTATAATTGCCAAATCAGTTTTCGTTTACACATTAAATCTAGAGACATTGTTCTGACTGAAATTGCCTTTTTTCTGGGCTGATTATGACATCACTCATTCACAGGAACGTGTTTCTTGAGGTTTACGTTTCACTTCTAAACAAGTTCAAACTACTGCAAGACTTTTGCAGGCAATTGTCCCATTTAGTAAAGTTTATGAAAATCACCAATGTTGTTCAAATAATGAGCCACATAAAAAAACTCTGAGAATGGAATTTAATAAAAGTTTATAATTGAAAAACTGCTTACAATTTTATAAGAACGTGACCTTTGCAATATAGATTTCACCTCAGTGTTGCTCCCTCTTTTGGCCATAATTAGTATTGCACAAACTTGGAGCGATATTGTGCGATATATGGCATCTGCTGTAATCGGATATGATTTAAAGTTACATTGATTGATTTTATACTCCTTTGCTTAGTGTGCTCAGATTGAAAGTCTAAACCTATCTACTGTTGCGCTGGTGACACACAATTTCGTCCCTAGGAGATTATGTCCATATTTATTCTCTGTCCTCACTTTGTCTCTTCTGCAGGTCTGATGTACCTTGGGGGTTACAGACCGGTGCCCCTCCCCCATCATGCCTCCACCAGCAATATTAACCTGGAGGAGCAGGGGGCAGAAACGAGGGACAGCCAGAGTCCTAAACATCCCCGTCGTGGACCACTCATTGTGTAAAACACACACACAGGCGCACACACACACACACACACACACACACACACACACACACGTGCATACACTTATCCGTCCAGAGTATCCTGCCATTTTGCTGCGTTGCTGGATACTGTACTCACTCAACAGGGAATCCTCCTCACCTATCTAAATCTTATGACATCATTCCCTGGATTCAGTCTGATTGTTAATTCTGGCGCTGAATTTCTTCTCATCCACAATGGTGAGAGGAAGGAAGAAAGGAAAGAACCACTCCATCCTTACATCAAACAGGAGGTCATTTTTCTTTTTCTCTTAATTGGTTGTGTGGGAACAGAGTGCCAATGAATCCACGTCTTCTTGCTCTTTGTCAGCTAATCGGACAATTAGCGCCATCATTTGTTCATTCACTAGACATCATTTTTCTCATAGGTATTTCCATTTATGCAAAAAATGTAACTGTATAGCAAACAAAGCAATCTGTTCCATTTAAAAAAACAAGTATTCACATATGAAGAATAAAATGCTTTGCAGGAGTATCCAAATCTGCCACACTTGGTTACGGCATGGTGGAGTGACTTTAACTACTTGTCGTATCGCAGCGAGACACTACGCTCCTCATTAAAAGATTACCATTTTAAACTGCTTCCTGGTAGGAGTCAGGTCAACAATATCCATCTCCCATGTGGATTTTTTATTTCATTCAACATGGCCATTGTTAAAATACATTTTCAAACACAACCACACGTCTATTTTCTGCATAGATTGAAAATTTATTGAGGAAAATAAGTGAAAATGAACGTGAGACCTAATGACTTAAATTCTGGGTTTGAGGACTACAAACCTTGGCACTCCGCTAACACTGTGTAGTTATCCCACTTGTATATCAACCTATCTACATTTATTATTGATTACCTGTAGGCTCAACCAATGAAAGCTGTCTGAGCTGACTCAGTATTTGGAAAATACGTGCTGCTCCTCTCCTCTTTTCTCTGTTCTTCTGCTCTACTACCAGCCAAACAGTCAGGGGCTACTGTGATCGGCAATCGGATTTAATACTTCCTGTACTTTTTCTCTGTTATACATGTTGAGTGAGTGCTTGAACACTATAAAACGTCAGCCACACAGGACTACCTTGTCAAACTGAAATGTGCTGACTCCTCTCCTCGGATCAGGGAGTTCAAGACTTTACTTCGCATGCAGCTTTCCAATTTCGCCACTCGTTTCTGCTGACGTTTCGACTCACTTCCATACAAGACAACCTCTGTCGAATGTGAGTCCTGAAGTGGTCGGACCAGTAAGGCGGTGGACGAGCCACAAAGCAGTGGACCTGGCCTGAATGAACAGACTGAAAAAGAGACTAAAGTCTCATCTAGAATGTAGGACGTTAAACGCGAAGCTTACTGAATGGGAATGTACATGATTTCTGTGTTTTGTCATCACCTAAACTGGAACTGAACAGGAACCTTCAATCCATAACTGGATCTCTAAACCCACAGCATACCTACCCGTTTAACCAATGCATAATCTTCACCTGCAGAGCCATCTTAGCATGTCAGTATTATTGTAGTGCAACTGCAAATCTACAAATACCACCAAGCAATAAATATTCCTAAGCTGCATCCTGATCTTTTCTTCTCAGATAGAACACTCACTTTGCAGGTCAAGTAAAGGGAGACTGTTTGCACTGGCCTGTTACATTCACACATTCAGATAATTCAGTGTGTTTTATTGTTATTATTTTGCCATTCTGAGGGATTTGCGGCGAGTGTACGTCATTCAGTGAATTTGTAAAGCCTGAACGCCAGGTTTACACCACACTATTGTCAGCAGGCATTTGTTCATCCTCTTATTCCCTCTTAATATAATCAGGCGCTATCCAACGGCCTGGACGAGCCCATTTCTCCTTGTTTGTGAAAATTTTAGTTGGTTTGATTTTGTATAACTTAAATGTATAGCTCACCTGTTGTTGATGTTCTGTGTTTCTGTTGTAATTTGTTGCAAAACACTGTGTTTATTAGAATGTGGATGATGATGTGTGAAAAATTGTAATGGTTTACACACACATGCACACTAGTAAGTGGAAAGGGGATGATGTCAACGTTTAATGCACTACTAGCTGTTTCCTAGACAACAAACATTGCGGTGCATGAGGTGTTAGTATGTAAGCATGTTAGTCTAGGTCAGTCTGCACCCTCTCTGTAGAAAACTTGATGATGGATCACTGCACATACCGGATGACAACTTTAAAGCAGTACACAACCATATTGTTCTCTAGTGGTGTATATCAGTTGCTGATGCCCTTCTTTCCTTAGTTAAACTGCTATTGTCAAGAATACTGCACTATATTCAAGCTGCAAACAGTCTGCACTCGTTTGATCGCAGTCAAATGTGTAGATGAAGCCTTTCTCTGGCATTAATCGCAGTGTGATATCAAAGGAACGAATCCCAAATCTGCGAGACCCCATTTTTCTAGTATTAAGATTGAAAAATGTCATGAAAACACAAAAGGACAATAAAGTTTTTGCAACTAATCAGCCATGTCTGACTACTGCTAATTTACTGTGATGAAAGAAAGAATGATCCTTTATTGATCCCCCGTAGGGAAATTAATTCTCTGCACTGAAACCCATCCTCAATGAGGAGCAGGGGGCAGCACACACGTGCACATGCAAACCCACCACAGCATCAGGGGACCAACTCTAGATATTCCACGTTGCCTCGATACATGTTTTTGTGGGTGGGGGAAACCCGAGCACCTGGAGGAAGCCCACACAGACAGGGGAGAACATGCAAACTCCACACAGAAAGGTGTTGTGGTCGATCCTGGGATTTAAACCCACAACTTTCTTGCTTTTCTTTCGTTCTTTCTTTTTTGGCAACAGTGCTAACCACAACGCCTTATCAGTTTCTGTGTGTTTTGGTTCCTGCAGCACAGCTGTATTTGCTCTGCAGGGTTTTTCCTCGCATGGGCATCTGAAACTCAAATTCTCTTTCGTAACATAGAATCATTCTTCAAATATTCATATTTGACATTTCTCCCACGAAAGCACTGAAGTGTTGACCATCATTTATTTTAAATATCACAAACCAATTGGGTCATTTGATTGTTCATGAACTCAAAATGATCCCTTGCAATACACAAACAATTACTTAAAACGGTGTCAACGGTGGATTTCTGACAAACATTTTACACAAATAATACTCACTTCCGTTTGTTTTACGCTGTATCCTAATGATGCGAATTAGTGTCTTTTAATGGGATCAGAGTGTTGTGTCACAACACCATTATCTTGTCGATCAAGTTCCACTATAATGAAATTTTAGTCTGTTCTCCGGAAGTTAACTGGTGTCACGATTTTGTTACTGTTGATCTCCGATGGTGCACTCACATTAACAAAACAAGGATAGAGAAAAGCTTTACTGTAGTGATGATTAAAAAAAAAACACCACCGCAATAAACAACACAAGATTAAACCTTTATCTTGTTTTAAATTGCCGTAAACTCGCTCGCTCCCTGGCACACCTATTGATAATTTGACGTCCTACGAGTGACGTGCAAATAACCAATCATTGAGCAGCAAACTTCACGATTGATCCCGCCCCCTCTCATAGACGCAGCCTATTATATCTCTTGATAATGGAAAGCGCTACGAGAGACACTGAATCAGCCAATCATTCAACAGAAAACCTCAAGATTGATCCCGCCTCCTCTGTCAAACACAGCCTATTATATCACTTGATATGGAGAGGCGCTAGGAGTGAAACGCAAACAGCCAATGAATCAACAGGTGTGTAGTTCGGTTGCAACTCAAACAATGACGACCGGAGAAAGATTTTCAACTTGGATAAAATAACATTTCTTGGCTCGAGTATTTCACCTGGTTTACCGTTGAGCTCCGTGTGTGGAGCAGCAGAAACTACGAACGACCACAAATGACAGCAATTCGCACTAGAGACTATGTTTATTTATGCTAGTTACCTGGTTCATGGGCATTGAATTCATTCTAGCGCAGTGTGAGACTTTCTACTGCGTTTTGCTGTCATTTATGGTCGAGCTGAGTTTCTCTCCCTCCCACGCAGCTCAGGGGGTTAAAAGAGGCCATTAAAAATTGTAAGAAACTATCGTTATCGACCGAATTTTGATGGCTTTATCGTGATAACATTGTTGGCCATATTGCCAAGCTTTGGTACAAAATCAGCTGTAAGACATGTCAGCGATTTTTTTTTTTTGTGTGTGGTACATGGCGGCCAGACAGATGTTATACAGCAACTTCAGGAAAGGATCATTGCCATAATGTCAGAACCCAAAAGCAACCCAGCAGCCGTCACACAGTTCTTCGTGCCCCAAGAATCTCCTGTGACTAAAAGGGTAATGACAACTTTTTAATCTATTCTATGATGACACATCATCTTCTGATCATTACATTTCCTCTCTGGTTGTATGTACTGGTGATTAGATGTCAATGAATCACACCACAAAATGATTTTGTCGTTAATCTGCTCTATAATGTGAAAACTTTGTCTTTTTCATCTGCTTTTAACATCTATCTGCTTCAACCACATGTTTTAACCCGGAGGCTTTTAGAACAGATGGCACTAGCAATAATCTTGTGGGCTGGATTTTTGACTTTTTAATTAACAGGACACAAAGAGTCAGGGTAAATGGAGTTCTGTCTGAACAACTTTGCTCTTCCACACAAAGATGTGTGCTTTCACTGCTTTT
Source organism: Brotula barbata (assembly GCA_900303265.1). NCBI lineage: Eukaryota > Metazoa > Chordata > Actinopteri > Ophidiiformes > Ophidiidae > Brotula > Brotula barbata. Next base: position 29,272 of record OMNV01000467.1, read on the forward strand.
ATTTATCCTCAACACAAATAAATGCAGAGCATGTGGGAAGATAGAACCATATTTGTCAAGATGACATTGTCAAGTGATGGGAGGAGTCCTATCTTCAATGAAACATATCCGAGACAAAAGATATGATCGTTGACTTTAGAAGACGCGCAAACAGACACAAAGGCACATCCATTACATGTCAGACAGTGGAGTGTATGACCTCTCATAAAAACCTTGGCACATTTTGACTCAAAACTTAACTTGAGGCAAACTGTGAAGCTGTGTGTTAAAAGGGGCATCAGAGGTTGTTGTGTTTTGATAAAACCATGATGACCTTATTTTATTGTGCAGTGATTTATTGAATCACTTTATCTTTTTATTTGACATCATGGTTTGGAAGCTGGGTGACTCTTTTCACTGCAGACCAAATTTACCTAAAGGTTCAAATAAAGTAACCTGATCCTGATCACCAGTGATATCTAATGAGGCTGTGTGTGGGTTTTCGTCATGTAAACCCACCATTGTTTTGTCGTCATTGTCATAAAATTGGGCAAGCATTCTATTCACATCATGTCGACTCTCAGACAAACAAATCCTTCCTAGCTGCTTTCGCTCACTTTTTATCATTTGTCACTCAACCTTTTAAAAACCAATCAATTCCCCTCTCATCAGCACCATAAATCAATCCAGAGCTTGACATAAATTAAACATGGAGCATCTGCCGCTTCTTGCTCTTGTTCCTGTTGTCCCCTGTTAGCCAATTACAGTGTCAGTGTTTGCCCTTTATGGGCGGGATTTCTCATTTCAAATAGAACAATCTATTTAGCCTTCGTATCAAAGTGAAGATCTGCCTCTGACTTCAAAGATTCAACCTCTCTAACTCGAGAAACCCTCAGCAAATACAGTTATGATGACTTTTACTGTCCTCCTCCTGCTTATCCTCACAGGTGAGACAAATACTTAGTTCTGTGTGATGTATGAAGTATGTTTATGTCTTTTTTTAGAGTCAGAGTAAATTGTTCTTTATTGTTAGAATGGACATATTGTACAAAAGTAATAGAAAATACTGAATTTATTAAAAACTCAGAATTTGTAATTTGGGCTCTGATTGGGTATATATATATATACATACACCTCTTTTCTCCCCTTATATACGGTGTGGAGGAAAGGGGCGAGCATGGAGAATTTCAGTAAAGGAAAAGATCTATTAGTATCAAAATATATGCAAATATCAAACATAAATAATACTTTTATGGTGATTAATTATTTATTAATTTATCATGTAGTTGTGTATCGTAGCTCCTCCAGGTGGCAGGCACTATGGACTAAATTGCTGCATTCTGCTTCAATGTGTAGTATATTCATTAGCTCCCCCTTTGTTCTGATTACTTTTCTTGCTCGAGTACATTAAACAAATATTGCTTATTTTGATTGCGAAGAAGCCTTTTTAGTCTAGAAATGCAGATGAAAAACTGACTCCTTGGATAACACTGCCTGTTAATATTCAGTACGATGGGTCACCGTACCATCTCTTCATGTCTGTGCTTAACTAAAGACATAACAATTCTTCACAAAGACAATGGAGTAAATATATTTAATCACTTTGAATGGACACAAATCCGGAAACCTCCTGATGAAATGTACGGAGCCTTGTCATACTGGTTTCTGTCCAACAAAGCACAAATTCACAAAATTAAACCACCAACACTAAATTTTAAGATCAACCCTAAATGTGTGGCTAAGTAATTTTCACTTCCTTCTCTCATTATTTAATACACTGATGAGTTTTTTTAGAAAATGTACTATTTTATCATTTAATGTTAGATGGCGTGTCCTCCAAGAAAGTATGCAGTTACCAGGACGTCCTGGACCACCTGAATCTGTCTATGAGCAATAGTGTGTTTACAATGACCCGGCCCATTCTGGACCACACACACCACACCGTGGTGAAACTGGACGTCTTCCTGTATGCTATTCTAGGCGTGGTAGGTGCTGCATTATTTTGTCGTCATATGTAACCACCGTGACGATGTGTATGATTCAAGAGGTGAAATGTCTACAAGGGTCTTTTTTCTCCTTTGTGTTTATTCACAGATTGAGAAAAGCCAAACCTTTATTCCATTCATTTGGATCAAAATGGTGAGTCACCTGCAGCATAAAATATAAGAAATCCTTCAATATCCATTCCCATCTGTTAATTCTCATGTGAAAAAATATCTAATTGTCTTGTAGATTAAAAGTAAGAATATTAATTAACATCAAAGTGATGCATAAATGTTTCCACAGAATGACACAACACATTTCAACATCTGTCCCTGATGAACCGTAAAATATAGCCATTGAATGTTGTCGAAACAATGGTTAAATGTAACCTAGCTGTCAAAAATGTACACTTTAAGACCCTTTATTCAGATTCCACACGTTTATAAATTAGAAAATCAGTGCGATACACGTTTTTGTGGTGTAAAGAAAGCAAATAAAAAAGTCTTAAGTATTTCATCATTTTAATTCTTACAACTGAATTAAGAAAAAAAGTAATAGCAAGTTAAGTTAGTTATAAGTTATGATAATAATAAGATCAATATGACTGTAAGAATGTGCAAAGCTGATGTGAGAACACCAGGTTGGGTTTTCAACATTTCTTTGTTTCCCAAACCTATCATGAGGGGGATATATTATCCCACTGCTCCCTTTATTTTTTTATAGTTCAATGTGCTAGGGAAGATTTGTTGAACGTCCACAAAGTTGTAAGTACAGTCAGACCAATTGAACTTGAAATGACCTTAAATCCGTTTGGAACACATGTGAATTGGACACAAGCAAACCTGCTAAGATGCAACTATGAAGTCCAGTAAGTGTCTTAAGTGTGCCTTAATTATCTGTGTCGTTATTTTGTAATTTCCCTCCAATTCTCTGTAGAAATGGAAGGATGAACGTGTCTCCTGGGACCCCTCCCAGTTCTGTGGCATCACTCAGATTTCAATCCCAAAAATCATGCTGTGGAGGCCAGACCTCTTCATCTATGAGATGTGAGCCTAGCACCACCACCACCACATACACTCACACACAAACACACACTGGCAGACACATGCATGCATGCACACACAAGTAACTGACGACAGTACAGTACAGTAAAGATACAGTAGATAGATACTAGGCTACTGCAAAGGCTACCAAAAGTAAAGTGAGATGGAGAATGAAATATTGTGCACTCGTTTGCTGCAAAGATGCGCTCATTGGCTGTGACAATTTGCAGTTTAATTATCCTCCACTGCATGTTATTTTAGCAGTTAAATGACTTTACTGTAGCCTCACTTCTATTAAAAGTACACAATACAACAGTTATCAAACATTTGTCCTTCAGCGGTGACAGGAGAACTAACAGCATGTATTGTTTCCATGCTTGATTAATTTACAATAATGTATGTCTTTTGTGGGCTTCCATGAAAAGATTTGTGTGTGTGTGTGTGTGTGTTATGCAAGGACACAAAAGGATGACTCTCCTCACAGCCCTTACTTTCATGTTACACATGATGGGATTGTCACATCTGATGAGGCTGTAAAGATTGTGAGCACCTGTAAGTTGGATGTTCACAAGTTTCCCTTCGACATGCAGACATGCAATATCACCATTGGATCAGGAGCGTTCGGTGGTGAGTCGGTGAATATTTACATTCGATAAACAAACCAATTCACATAATTTTGTTTTTTCCCTCTGCATATGTATTTTTCTTCCTGGTCTTGCCTCCTTTCATTCCTCCCTCTCTTCACACGTCAGTTGATGAAATCCATTTCGTTCCTTCCTCCAACTCGTCTGGCGCCACGCAAATCACCCGAGACGTCATGAAGACTCAGGGGGAGTGGGAATTTCTGAAGCTGTCTGTAGCCAGAAAGAATTTCACTTTTGATGGCAGACAGTGGGACGAGCTTGTGTACAGTGTAAGCAATTTAGGGATATTGAAAAGAAAAAATAATTTGTTTTAGATTTTAAACCTACGGTGAAAAATTTAATCAGTTTCCTTGTCATTTGGAGATCTGATTTGAGCCTTCATCATCTTCTTCTAGTTCACCATTAAGAGGAGGCCTCTCCTCTATGTCATCAACTTCCTGTTACCCATCCTATTCTTCCTGTGTCTGGACCTGGTCTCCTTCTTTATATCAGACCATCGAGGGGAGAAGCTGGGCTTTAAGATCACCGTGCTGCTGGCCATCTCTGTGCTGCTGCTCATCTTAAATGAAATCCTGCCTTCAATGTCCAACAAGACCCCACTCATAGGTACAACCAAAGTACTACACACAAGTACATGCACTTTCCAGTTCTGTCAGAGTCTAAGTCATATATTTTAAGATTCACATAGATTTCCAAACAGACTGGTATTGAAGTGTAAAACAGGAAGAGCTTCTTTGAATATGATTTTTGCTGGATACATTCATTGTTGATTTTAGTGTTTTAACTGCATTTATTCATACAATAATATCAGTTTTATTATTAGTTATATTACTGCTGTTTTGATATTGGTATTGTAATAAGTTAACAACAACTAGACTGTAATAAAGTCATGTTTGAGAAGTGTACAACTATACACGGAGTGTTTAATTGTCTGTTTCCTCCTCTCAGCAACCTATTGCATTGTAATTTTTGCTCTGATGCTGCTCAGTATGCTGGAGACGATCATGGTAATGTATATGATGGAAAAAGCCTCTGCAGCCCAGAAGAAGCAGAAGGCGACAGAGGACAGTGAGGAGAGACAGAACAGAAACAAGTACTGTGACAGTGACAGAGGTAAGAGAGATTCATAATAACAAAAGTGGTTTTCATACAATTATTGCAAACAAACAATAACTTCTAATAATAACTTTATAAGGTGATAATGTGGCACCACTGTGTCAGTCATCTTGTTCTTTATGTAAATGCAGTATTAAACAGATTTTATTTTGTCTTAAATAAATTGTTAAGATGTAATATTTCTCATCATACTTGTAATTTGGACATGTGAAGTTGACTATTTCTCCATTCAGTGTTGAAAAGGCATACTTGCTGTGCATGTGTCAGCAACGTGTCCACTAATGACACCCCAAATGAACTGTTACCTACGGCTGAAGAGGTAAGGGAAGTGCTAATATTTATGGTGATGCAAAGAAATGATCAGATCAGTTTCAGCAGTCTGAGGAGGAGGCAAAGTTCATCGTCACTCTATAACTTGACTTTACCTTTGCAGGTGAATAACAGCCAACAGGCCGGAGAGACTTGTATGTCACCGAAGATCCTGGCGGACCTGAAAGCGCTCCAGAAAATACTCAATCTGCTCCAGATCAACAGTGAGGAAGAAGAATTGATCAATGACTGGCCAGCAAGAATCAACAAGGTTTTCTTTGCTTTTTATGTCATGGTTGTCTTACTTTTTTTATCCTTCATGTGCAAGGAATGGAGCTCTTCTGAATGATAGTATTAGCTGTATTATCTGTAGACCTTCAAGATATTGTGAGTGAATTTTCATAGAGTCAATGTTATCTCGCTGATGCAAATCACAGCACTGCTTAGATCCTAAATCTTCTTCTTTTCTTCTTCTAAATTAATTCCAATTTGTGTTCCAACTTGTGAGCAAGTTCAATGCAAAATTTCATTCACAATAATTGTGTGCTGTTAAACTATGACGGCGTATTAGGGCCACTAAAGGTAAAAAAAAATTACAGAGCCAAATTCTCTGAGATTGTAAAGTGGCAAATTTGCGAGAAAAAAACTTGGAAATATCGCGTTTTTTGTCAGGATACATGTCACTTTACTATGGATCAATGTCATCACACAGCCGCTGTCACTTGTCACGTACAAATTATTTTTTGCAATCAGACTTAGCAATAAGGAAATACTAGGGATTTTACCTTAGAATCGAATCATCATTCATTAGCATCTGGAGTTTGAATAGACGTTACTGTAAACTTGGTTTAGTCAGATGAAAACAACACACTGATTTGGATAACTTTTAATCCACCACTAACTACAACGCAATGGACAGGTGGAAAGATATCGCAGTTTACATCTATGGGCAATTCAAATAGGATTTATGGCACAGCAAGACAGAACAGGACAGATCATCAAATTAGTTGATCCTCAAGGCCCTAATACGCCATTTTATTAAATAGACTGGCTTTGTTTCTATTGTAGTGAGTGTACAACGTCTAGGTACATGATCTCTTTTCCTGTTTTTGATGTATATCTGTGATGATAATAAAGATTTCACTCATATTTTTGGCCAATCTGTGAGACTCTACCATAAAGACGCTAGTTCAATCTTTAATGAATCTTTGATTCTGACTGTAATGAACGTGTAAGTGTGCACTCAGTAGTCAGCATCCTTTCACAGCAACAGATAGCCACTTTATAATTTTAATTATCTATAGCATCTTCAACCAGAAAAAATTCATTAGCTTATCAACGCTTTGCCCCAAAACAATAAATTGTTTCAGCAAGTTATTTGTTTGAAGCCTTTATTGAAAGATCTACAAATCTATTAAAACCCGAGATTTGGAATAATGTTTAGTCCTGAAACCCTGTTATTCAAACAAATTGCAGAAAAACACATTTTCCCTAGGCCTTAGCCAGCCTCTCTCAGACAGCTATTGTGCCACAGAATGACAGTTTTCGTTATCAGAATTCATAGTAATAAAATAGATTTAGAAGTAGTTTTCAGGTGCTTTCAGTCTTGATATTTTTCATTCTGTTTTTATACTATCGGCATTTTAAATGATTATGGTGTGCACGAAAACTTGGAATCTCCACTAGAAAATAAATTAAAGGATAGTGTATTTTAACAATGAACACATCTCCACTTTGAACAAAAACATGGGAAGATCTGGATAACTTTAACTAATAACTTTTGCCTTCAAATAATGAGATTTATATTGAGGAAAGCAAATCTGCTATAAGATTTCTGTGGTATGCTTGGATGTTTCCTGCATTTTACCATTTGACTTCTAAGCCATTTGTATCTCATTACAGAGTGCTGTTTGTTTCCTTGTTAAATCCACTAAGAGTTACTCTGATGACTTTAAAGGGATTTATGTTGTCCAATTTATGTTGTTTTTAGCTGTATTCTGTTAGGCTCCACCTAATGAGTGTCCAGCATCAGTGGCAGAAGTGTATTGTGTTGGGAAGAGATAATGTAACACCCCTTTGTGGGTTCAGAAATTTTCATTCAGACTGTAGGTTACAAAATTGCTTTTTAGGAGCAAATTGGATATATTTATGTGTACAACCATTGATTAGTGGAGTGGTGTACCCTCTGCCTGCTAATGCCCATAATGGGCTTCTGTGACACCATTGAGCACTTTGCTTCTGTATTTAACAACCAGATTGAGAATTAAAATATCATGAATCTCCAGTGAACAATAAAATCGGATTAAACTTTTAGCTTGTTTTAAATTGCATCATCTTTTTCAGCTTTAGTTGTACATTGGCAGCTTTAGCCTATTTGCTTTCTGTGCGAAAAAATACATTTAATATGTTGAATTTGCCATATTAGAAACATTAGTATATTGACATTCACAATGTCCTGTTAATGTATCAATGTTTAGTCTGTGAACCTGTTTACATTCTATACCATGCTTAAGTTGGCATTTATTTTGTGAAAGTCTTAATTGCTGTAGTTTATCATTTTTTTTAAGTTGTTAGATATAACTGGTCTTTTACAGCTCCAGGTGCACATTGGCAGCTTTAACCAATTAACATGCTGTGTGAAGAAGGACATTTAGTAAGTCGAATTTGTCATGATAGCATGCCAACATTAGCATGATAACATATCCATTTGTTCTGTTAATGTACCAATATTTAGCATGTTAACTTGTTTGTATTCTGTAACTTGCTAAAGTTTACATTTATTTTGTCAAATTCTGAAGTTCTATAATTTTTGGCACGCTAATATGTTAAGGTTAGCATGCTGACGTTGAAAATAGCAAATTGTGTTTAAAAACTTTAATCAAAATAGGGCCTGTTCCCTCCAATAAACACAATATATAAATTACTCCTATCAGATAAGTGTAGCTGAGTGAAGTATAAAAAGCACAAGTCGTGCTGACAATAACATTAAATGTCATAGCCTTGGTTTACAATTTTGTACATTTTCCATCATTGAATGAATGCCCTTCCTTTTAAGAACATTATGATTCGTGCTTGGTGTGGGTTTTTGTCATAAAAACCTCGACTGTATTGCCACCATTGTCATAAAATTGAGAGTTAGTGGTTTGAGTAAGCATTGCATTCACCTTATGTCACCTTTCAGACAAAAATAATCCTCTCCAGCTGCCATAGCTCAGTTTTTATTATCTGTCATTTAGCCTTTTAAACCAATTGTTTTCACTCCCATCAGCACCAAAAATCAATCCAGAGCTTGACGTAAATTACAAATATATTCCTGTTAGCCAATTACAGTGTTAGTGTTTTGTCCTTTATGGGAGGGATTTCTCATTTCAGGCAGGGAGATCAAATTGAAGGCTCATATCAGCCCTCATATCAAAGTGAAGACCTGCTCCTGACTGCACAGACGCTGCCTCTCTGTCAGCCACAGCAGAAACACACTCTGCAAATGCAGACATGATGACTTCAACTGTCCTCCTCCTGCTCATCCTCACAGGTGAGACAAATACTTAGATCTGCGTGATGTGCAAAGTATGTCTGTCTTTTGTTAATTCAGAGAGTAAAATGTATTTTGTTGTTACAGTGAACAAAATGGACAAAAGTAATAGGAAAAGTAAGTGGAAAATTTCAGTAACGTAAAAATGATATTTACAAAAGTAAATAGTACTTTTTTTTGGCATTTTCTGCTACATTGGAATAGTTATAGTAGAGAGACAGAAGGGAAGGGATGACATGCAGCAAAGGGCACAGGCCAGAATTTATGGCGCTCTCCAAATTGTACTTTTAAGGCTATTAAATTATTAATTAACTAACCATTTAGTTGTTGTAACTCCTTCAGGTGGTAAGCACTATAGACCAAACTGCTTCATTCTGCTGCAATCTGTCTACTTAATAAGCGTCTCCTTTATTTAATCTGCCGGAGCAAGAAACATTATTGTAACAAAGGTTTGATTGTGAGGAAGCCTTTTTGGGACACAGTCTCCTTGTTAGACGCAGAGACGCGGAGTATTATTATTTAGTTTAGTAATACTAATTTAATAAAAATTGGACTTTATAAAAAAAACAAAACTTTAATACTTAAAAAGCCAAATGGACTTGGCCACACCCCAAAGAGTAGGGTGTAGTTGTGCCCGATACCTTACGCTATATATCGCTTATATAGGGCCTAAATTGTCTTAATCCCAGTGCTGTCCAACAAAGCATAGATATCACAAGATTCACCAGATGCACTTCCTTCCCTCATTCATGCACACACTGGTGAGCTTTCCAAAAACATTACTTACGATTTAATGCTTAAATGCAGATGGGGTGTCTTCTCAGAAAATATGCAGCTACCAGGATATCCTGTCCCACCTGAACCTCTCTATGGGCAACAGTAAGTTTACAATGACACGGCCCGTTCTGGACCACAAACACCTCACTGTGACCAAACTGGACATCATCCTCTATGGTATTCTTGATGTGGTAGGTGTTGCTTTATTTTATTGTCATAAGTAAGCACGTAGACAATGTGTATGATTTAAGAGATGAAATGTCTATATGGTTCTTTTTTTCTCCTGTGTGTTTATTCACAGATTGAGAAAAGCCAAACCTTTATTCCTTCCATTTGGTTCATCATGGTGAGTCACTTAAAGGAGAAAAAATTCTTTAAATATCCATTCCTTTCTTTGTACTGTTAAGAATCCAAAGTGTTTCATAAATGGACTGCATTTACAGTAGTTTACAGTGTAGCATTTTTATCCAAAACTGTTTGCCTCACATTCACCCATTCATTCACACACCGACAGCCGAGGTAACCATGCTTTTCGGGAGCAATTCAGGGTTAGGGTTCTGCTCAGGGACCCTCGAGATGGACGGGCAGGGATCGAACTGGCGACCCTCCGATCACTAGGCGACCACCCTACCACCTAAGCCAAACTGCCTGATATATCATTCTCACGGCTGAATTAGGAAAGAAAATCAGAAAAGAAGATAAGTTCATAATAAGAAATGATAAGATAATAAGATCAATAAATGTGCAAGACTGACAGGAGAACACTAGATTAGGTTTTCAGCATGTTTTGTTCCAAAACCTGTCACAAAGGGGATATATTAATCCACTGCTTCCCTTAATTTTATAGTGCAATGCACTATAAAAGGATAAAAGGAGGATTTGTTGAACGTCCAGAAAGTGGATTTATGTTCTTATTTTGTAATTTCCCTCAAACTTTCTGTAGGAATGGAAGGATGAACGCATCTCCTGGGACCCCTCTCAGTTCTGCAACATCACTCAGATTTCAATTCCTAAAAGCATGCTGTGGAGGCCAGACCTCTTCATCTTTGAGATGTGAGCTTAGCACCTTCACCTCCTCCACACACACATATGCACACACACACACACACATAAGTAGCTGCTGATGATAAAGTATAGTTTGTGTATGCATGTGGAACAACAAAAATTGATAGAGACTGGAGAAGAGCAAACTGGAGATTAATTTCCAGAACTTACCGAAAGATTTATGGTTACCATTAGACAAAAGAATACATCTTCACGGTCTGTGCTGCAAACGTGCACTCTGTGGCTGTGACACAACAATTTGCAGTTTACCTGCCCTTCATTGTTTAGCTGTAAATGAATTAATTGTGGCTTCATTTCTATTAAAAGTACACAACACAATAATTAGCAACAATTTTGTGTTACGCGAGGACACACAAGGATGAGACACCTAGGAACCCTTACATGTCTGTGACCAATGATGGGACTGTCACATCTGAGGAGGACATGAAGGTGGTGAGCACCTGTAGAATGGATGTGTACAAGTTTCCCTTCGACATGCAGACATGCAATATCTCCGTTGGATCAGCAGCGTTCTGTGGTGAGTGGGTGAATGTTTACATTCGATAAACAAACCAATTCACATAATTTTGTTTTTTTTCCCCCTCCGCATATGTATTTTTCTTCCTGGTCTTGCCTCCTTTCATTCCTGCCTCTCAATTTACAATCGATAAACACAAAAAAAAAAGTCCCATAATTTTCTTTTTTCACCACTGTATATGTATTAAATTAATAAGTAAGAGCATATCTCTTTTATTCATTGCAAAGACACGTAAGCACATGTTCATTGGAATAATGCTATGCCAGGTGTTCCTTTTCTTTGTGTTAAAGTAATAAAGATGAATTACAAGTTAACGGAGAAAATTTAAAATAGTTTTTACAAATTGCACTGTTCTGGATTACAACTTTCATGCACTTCTCACCATTTAAAAATGTACTTCCTGCCTTTTCCTCACCCTCCTCTCTGACCCCTCTTGCCTAATTCTTTCCCTTTTTTTCTTCTTTTTATCATTCCAATTTTCTTCTTCCTCTTGCTTCTCTTGAATCCTCCCCCTCGCCACACCTCAGTTGATGAAATCGATCTCGTTCCCTCCTCTAACTCATCTCGGGCAACACAATTCTCCCGTGAATTAATGAAGACTCATGGGGAGTGGCAATTTCTGAAGCTGTCTGTAGCCAGAAAGAATTTCACTTTTGATGGCAGACAGTGGGACCAGCTTGTGTACAGTGTAAGCAATGTAGACGCTTAAGTCGAAAAATTTATTTTAAAACAACAGTAAAAAGATAAGTCTTGTTTCTTTTGGCATTTGGAGATCTGATTTGAGCCTTCACCATCTTCTTCCAGTTCACCATTAAGAGGAGGCCTCTCCTCTATGTCATCAACCTGCTGTTGCCCATCCTATTCTTCCTGTGTCTGGACCTGGTCTCCTTCTTTATATCAGACCATCGAGGGGAGAAGCTGGGCTTTAAGATCACTGTGCTGCTGGCCATCTCTGTGCTGCTGCTCATCTTACATGAAATCCTGCCTTCAATGTCCAACAAGACCCCACTCATAGGTATAACCAAAGTACTACACACAAGTATACGTACTTAGTTACTTTCCAGCTCTGTCAGAGTCTAAGTCATATATAAGTCATAATAAGATTCACATAGATTTCCAAAGAGACCGGTTTTGCAGTGTAAAACAGGAAGAGCTTCTTTGAATATGATTTTTGCTGGATAAATTCATTGTTGAAACTGCATTTATTGATAAAACAATATTATTATTATTTTGCTATTTTTTATTACTGTTATTTTAACACTAGTATAGTAATAGCAGACTGTAATTCTAGACTGTAATTCAGTGATGATGGAGCAGTGTACAACTATACATAGAGTGTTTAATTGTCTGTTTCCTCCTCTCAGCAACCTATTGCATTGTAATTTTTGCTCTGATGCTGCTCAGTCTGCTGGAGACGATCATGGTAATGTATATGATGGAAAAAGTCTCTGCAGCCCAGAAGAGGCAGAGGGCAACAGAGGACAGTGAGGAGAGACAGAACAGAAACAAGTACTTCAACAGTGACAGAGGTAAGAGAGATTCATAATAACAAAAGTGGTTTTCATACAATTATCGCATACATGGCAGTAGAATTTTAACAGCATCTGACATCTTCTTGCCACACATTATTAAGTCCAATTAATATCTACAACTGAGCGTGCAAGAAAACTAAAATGCGTATTGACAGAGTACACCTCCGCCAAGGCCAAAGAGTTTGCTAATTATAACTCTGGTATTGAATATCAAAAGACAACTGTTGTCTGATTTGGTCCAGACATTCTAATTCATAAATTTTTGACAACTGAACAAAAATGGATGGTGAAGATATACAAAAATTTATAGAAAAAAACAAAATTACTGAAAATATAGTAATGCGCAAGTGGGCGTGGCCTCTATGGATGTCTGCAGGCACAGTCGAGGAACGGGAGGAATGGAAAGAACTTTGATTCTATGACATATAATTTTATATCAATAGGCCAAAACTAAAAGTGGTCAATACAGCTCCACAGTCAGGCAAAGTGCTACCAAAATTTGATGTTTTCTTCCCTGGATCATTGAAAACATGGTGGAGGTAAAAGTAACTTTATAAGGTGATAATGTGTCAGGACTGTGTCAATCAGCTTGTTTTGTAAGTAGTTTTCTACTTTTGTATTTTATATTTTTTTCTGTCTTTTATAAATTGTTAAGATTCAATATTTCTCATCATACTCGTAAATATGTCAAGTTGAATCAATATTGAATATTTCTCCAATCAGTGTTGAAAAGGCAGACTTGCTGTGTATGCATCAGCAACGTGTCTGATGATGGCAGCCCACAGGAACTGCTGCCTGTGTCTGAAGAGGTAAGGGAAGAGTTAATATTTGTGGTAATGCAAGGAAATTGTCAGATCAGTTTCATCAGTCTCAGTAGGAGGCAAAGTTCATCATCACTCTATGACTTGACTTTACTTTATGCAGATGAATAACAGCCAACAGACTGGTGAGACTTCTGTGTTTCTGTTGATCGTTGCGGAGCTGAAAGAGCTCCAGAAAATACTCCTGAGCAGCAGAGAGGATGAATTGATCGATGACTGGCCAGCAAGAATCAACAATGTTTTTTTTGCTTTCTACGTCATCGCTGTTTTTCTTTTTCTGTCCATCATGTGCATGGCCTGGAGCTCCTCTGACTGATTTTAATGTGTGCATTATCTGTAGACCCTCATTATATTGTGAATGTGATTTTCATAGAGGGTCAATGTTATCTTGCTGATAGTGGCCTAATGTAAATGTAAATCGCAGCACTGCTTCGATATCAAATTAATTACACTTTTGTGAGCATGTTCAATGCAAGACGTTAGATTTTCATTCACGATAATTGTTTGTTGTTTAACAGTCTGCCTGTGTTTGTATTGTAGTGGTTGTACAACATCAAGGTAAGCAGTTTTACGGTTTGTGACCATATATGTGTGGTGACAGTTAAGATTTTATTAATTAGGTTTTGGTGTTTTTCATTCTGTATACTCTTGGTCATTTGAAATGATTATGGTGTAATGAAAACTTTGGGAAAATGTGGTTTAACAATTAAACACATTATAACCACTGCAAACAAAAAGACAAAATTGTTATATTTGACTGTTACTGTTAATCTGGGATGATCTGGAGAAAATATTGTGAGCATTTGCCTTCAAATAATGATATTCATCCTTTGGAAAAGAAATCTGACAAGATGTATGTGGTCTGTTAAGAGGTTTCCTGCATTTTACCATTTGGCTTTTAAGCCATTTGTATCTCATTACACTTTCTGGAGAGTGCTGCTTTTTGTTTCCTTTTTAAGTCCACAAAGAGTTATTGTGATGGCCATCATGGGATTTATGTTGTCCCGTTTATTTTGTTTTTGGATTCACCTCGCAGGTCTCCAGCATGAAGGGCAGAAGTGTATTGTGTAGGAAGGAAGGAGATAATAAATACGATGTTAGGCACAGGAATTGTCAATCAGACCTCCTAGGTTACAAAATTACTTTCTAGGAGAAATTGTGCTATCACAATCCAATAATCATTGCTTGTGAGTCATATTTTACACTGACTCCTGAGGAGAAATAGGATATTTGTATGTCTACAACCATCAATTAGTGAATTGATCCACGATCTGCCTGCTAATGCCCATAATGGGCTCTCTGTGACCACATTGAGCAGATATTACTGCTACAGACGCAACAACAAGAACTTTACTTCCATATCTAGAAGAAAACTATTTTAACAACCAGACCGGGAACTAAATGTCCTATTTGACTCCCAGATAATGTGTATCAACATTTTGACTGGGGGTGGAGTTTCCTCTGAAACTGCAGTTACCATGGTGTTTTAAAACGCCTGAATCTGACCCAAAATAATGAGCGTTACCTCATGTTACAGCCCATTAAGAACCACAGACAGGTTACACGGAATGGGAAGTCAATCTACTCTATTGTAGATGTGGTAAGTGCTTTGTTTGGGGTTTTGGATTTATCATAACCATACAATTTCTGGTCAGTGCTAAATTTCGTGGCAGATTTTTCATATGGTTGCTCCATATTGGTTGTGCTTTATTTTCACATCGATTTCTTTGTTCATAGATGGAAGAGGAGCAGAGATTTAGTTCTTACATCTGGATCGAAATGGTGAGTTTTTAAAAAAAAAATTCAATGGCAAAAACAAAACATTTTACAAAACATCCAGTTAACATGGTTTTTGTTCGTTATATTTTAGGATTTTTTTTCAATTTCCCCTGATTTATCTGTCTGCCCACTGACCTGTATCAATCATTCCTTTTAACTATCATGTTATCTTTTTACATAGTCGTATTTCCTTGTTTTTTTTTAAGAATTAATTTATAAATGTGACACATTGACCGAGAATATAATCATTAGGTTCTTCCCCCACATTGTTTTGGACGCACATCTTCCATGTTGTTGTTGTTCCTCCTGGGCTATGGGGGGCGCTGTTTCCTAAGTATCCCTGTGCTCTGCCGCTTCCAGGTCGCTGCAGTTCGATCAGTGACGTGGATTTTCATTGAGGCAGTTGTGTGCTGCCTAAATTCAGATTTACGGACGAGTTCGTGCTTTTCTTGCATTCTCTTCCTCTGAATGGTGGTTTAGTACAACACTTATTCAACCGAACGCCATATTTGTCTTTTATCGCCGCTTTTTTTTTAACAGCAGAGCAGATTACGTGAAGCGTTACTTGGTAGCCTGGTTTGTTCAAACGAATTTATCTGCGACACAAACTCTTAAATTTGGTGTTGAATTTGCAGGTGTAATTTCCCTCAGAGAGCAGAATGAGTAAAAACAGCAAAGTGTTGAACCTGAAGGATAAAGTCAGCGGTAATGAAGTGGACCTGAGTCTGTGTAACTTGACCGAGGTCCCGGCCAGAGAGCTGGTGAGTCATTCACGTCTCTGTTAGGAACTTTGGTCTAGTTTGTTGTAGAATTATACTTCAAGTAGCACATATTTTGACTTGTTTATACAGTCTCTCAAACTGTGTTGAATGTGGTTGTAAAAACCCCATCCTGTTTTCGACTTGGTTTATTCCCTCAACCTGTACTTTAAAAAAATCTGGATTCTTTTATGTGCCAGGTATGACTTGGTTCATAGTTGTCCAAGTATGAAGTGTGTAATCCTTCGACTGTCTTGAAAACATGGAAGGCCTTCATTTTTCTTGCTTTATACTTGTTTGCTTTGTAGAATTTTACCACTTCTATATGCTCTCAACTAAACTGTGATTCTGCTTGTTTTGTGTCTTTGGTAAAATATTTCCCATTTTAGATATTTATTTTTTAAATCTCCCACTTACTCCCACTTACTCCCACATGGGGTGGTTGGACATCTCTTCCTAAAGCTCAGGCCCTCTACCAGAGGCCTGGGAGTTGGAGGGTTCTGTGCAGTATCTCAGCTGTTCCTAGGAGTACACTCTTCTGGACAGAGACTTCAGATTTTGTTCCTGGAATCTCTTGGAGATTGGAGATTCCACTCTTCCAGTTTGTCACAGCCCCCATATAATCACACGGTGTTCTATCCCAACAGGCTGCATTCTCCAAAGCCACTGTTCTGGACCTGTCTTGCAACAACATTTCTTCCATTCCTGTAAGTACAAAGTTTGTCAGTCCTGATCACATGTGTGAGCAAGATAACTTTTGGTTGACCCTTTTCTTTACTTGTGTTTATTTCTTGCAGCCAGAATTCTGCAACCTGACCCATTTGATTAAAGTGGATTTGAGTAAAAACCAGCTGACAGTTTTGCCAGATGACCTGGGTAACCTGGTGAACCTTCAGCATCTGGACCTGTATAACAACAAGCTGAGCGTCCTGCCTGTCAGCTTCTCACAACTCAGAGTACGTATCAAACACAGGCAACATTCCACTTTGTTACGTTCATGACTTCAGGTTATATTTTTTAAATTCTACACAACTTAGATGAATGATAACTCTGAGAATAGTCTTCTACAGAGAGAAAAAGATGAGAAATTTAGCAAAATATGTTATTGTATCCAAAGGAATTCACATTAATAATTGATGCACTTGTTGATTACCAAGTATTTATACTTGTTAAGATGTCTTTTAGTATATAAATAAGTTGCACCTTTAATATTTAGTACGAAGGTCTACTTCACACTATGCATTTCACCAGTTGTTATAATGTTAGATTTAGTTCTCACAAACACTCTAGGTGCAACTTAGACACATCATCAGTGTTGTATCCTGGGTTCATCGGGTGTTTCGGGATTTACACCTTGGTGTCTTAACAACAGCAAAAAGTAACGCATAATCTCAAGTTTGTGTTTGTGTTGTTATGCTGCTGTTGCTGCTGCTGTTGCTGCTGCTCATGCTACCATAGAGATAATTACTAATCAAGTATTACTTAATTTTTATGCCTTACATAATTTTTAAGTAGTTTTTTTTTGTTTAAAGAAGATTACCCAAAAAAACTTAAAAAATAAAAATTATGTTTCTTGTCAGATGAGAAGGTAGCATTAGCACACAGTCATAGTTTGGACATCCTCATGTAATTTCTGAACTGTTTGTCAGATTTTGATGTCTTAGCACTGTTTATACTAACTTATATTCTGTGTGTTTGTGTGATCTCAGAGTCTGAAATGGCTGGATCTGAAGGATAACCCGCTGGAGCCAAGTCTGGCCAAAGCAGCCGGAGACTGTCTGGATGAGAAACAGTGCAAACAGTGTGCCTCTAAGGTGAGAAAGAGATTGTGTGGTATCAACCAGTGGCCCTTGTGGGGATGAAATCTGTTTATATAAATGAATTTTACTTTTTGATGGTGAAGATATCCGTTGGAATTCACTCAATTACTCCAGAGTCGTCCTGCATTACTCTATGTTCACATCTTTTGTCATAAGTCGCGTGGAGTTGTGTGAGCATTGTGCCGGCTTTAGCTGCTGGTGATGCAGCTTGACTGCTAGCAAACAACTTGCTAATTCTAATAGATCGATAGATACTTTATTAATCCCGAAGTAAATTCAAGTCATTCAGTAGCTAATAACAACAAAACACCAACAATAACAAAAACAACAAAAAATAATGAGAATTTAAATGTAAAAGATTGTGTTTCATACTTTGTTTGGGAATTAAGATATTTTTTAAAGATTGCTATGGTGAAACCCACTCTGATGTTAATTTCCTGTCGGGTTGATGGTCAGTAACTGATGATGAGTTTAAAAATTTATCCAACAGCCGAGTTTGTCGCAGTCTGTCAAAGTTTCTCCTCCCTAAATGAATGACTTAAGCAAACAGAGCCAAAACATGTGAATGTAGTGTTAGGGTTGAGGTTACACCCCGTGAGTCTGCACAAAGCAAGATGTAGTGAAGCCCCCACCACCTCTCTGATGTGATCAGTTTGTCCTAAGCAAACACATTGTTTGCAGACTGAATGAGCTAATTCTGATGCAGCTTTGCAGGAGGACCATGACATCACATTTGTTTGCAAAAGTACAGTACAAAGGATTTCAGTATGTAAACAAGACAAACCAAAACATTTTTCATCGTGATTTCATTAAGTCATAGTTTTGTGGAAATTCAGCTGTTTTTTGTTTGGTTGATACCTTGTCATACCATTAATTTTGGCACGAAACAATAAAAAGGCTTTGTGCGTTTTCGTGCAGGTTCTGCTGCACATGAGAGTGATTCAGGAAGATGTGGATCGTGCACGAGAGAAGCGCCTTTTGAGAGAAAAAGGTGAGTGTTGGTCACTTGATCGGTTTATTTAAAAATAAATTCTGGACGCTCTATGTATCTGTACTGCATCTGGGGGTCGTCTGTACCCAGGTGTGGTGTCTGTCATATCAAAATCTTCAGTACTATATGGCTGCTACAGATCTAACAAATTATTATTTACTTTAGTCTAAATTATCCCCCAATTGACTCATCGTTTATAAAAAAGTCACCAGAGGCCCAAATTGTGTCTTAAGTTGTTTATTTTGGCAAGGTAAAAAAAGTTTTCACTTGATACAGTACTTAGATCATCATTGGATACAAGGGCCACATTATGTTTCAGTCTCAGTTACAAGCCAATATCTGTACATGTTCTTCCTTATGGTATTGATCAAACCATAACCTTCCAGCAGCTTTGTAGAGAGGAAATCACATTTGCATTTTGAATGAGGACAGAGGAAAAAACATCCTGTAACAAACTTAACAAAGATCAACTGTATCGTACTGTTAAATGTGTGATGGTGACTACATCTCTGTGTCTTGTCTGCAACATGTCAGAACTGGAAAAGAAGAAGGAGGCCAAGCAGAGGGAGCGGGAAGCCAGAGATAGGGAAGCACGGAAACGGGAGAAAGCGGAGGAGAAGGAGAAGAGGAGAAAAGAGTACAACGCTCAGATGGCAGCTTTGGCTGCACAGGAGCAGCAGAAGAAGAGGAAAGAAGAGAAGAAGAGGAGGAACGGGAAGGCAGCAGGTAAGGCGTGTGGATGACGATTACATTTGGTAAACCTTTTCACAGGGTCTTTTACCGTAAAACAAAAAAACAATCAATCTCTTAATGGGTTGAAAACCACATGTATGATCAAATAAAGGAGTGACGGTTCACGTTCCTTTCATTTATTCCACAGCTGATAAAAAAGTTGCTGTGGACCCGGCCCCCAAACCTCGACGTTCTCTCATTGGTCTGATGTTCAAGCTCATCTTAGTTCTGCTGCTGGGATTGGCTGCAGCCGCTGCCGCCTGCCGATTCACCGACCTGCAGAAGGAAGCCGTCTGCACGACTGTCAATGTCGCCATGGACGATGGCCTATCCTGGGCCAGGGAACAGGAGGGAGTTGTTATAGAGCTGATGCAAAATCTGACGTCCATGGCCAAAAAGCTTCTGGAATCCACACAAGCATCTAAAAACTAAAAACCACCTGCCTTCATTTGCCAAAGATGCAGGTTTCCACATGTCCCTTGGAATCCTGGGAAATGTTTCTTTGCTTAAATTGCCAATCTATAAAATGGGTGCCGTCGCATCTCTCAGCCTGGGTGTGGTGACAAGAGGTGGAAGATATCTGGATGGAAAGAGATGGACAGGTGTGTAAGAATCATCTTAAATTCCTATGGAATTGTTGCTCTTTTCCCCTTTGTACTACAGCCTGTTTTTTTTTAAATGGCATCTTAAAAACCACACTATCCAGTGTTCTTCACTAAAAGTGACCAACAGCTTTTTGTTTATTTCTTAAGATTGTGACATGGTGAGTGGATTATATTTGAGATGTCAATAAGCCCTGTCTGTGCTGCACTCAAGTCTTAGTCACGTGTACCGTAAATGCTCAAATAGAGGCCGGCTCTTAATTTGTTATTGCGTGTTATTCTGCATTTGGCCACATTGTACTGTGTGAATTTGCTGTCAATGTGAATTCTACACATATCATGGTGGTAAATTACTCATAATACCCATTTCCACAATATTAATTCATCAGCGAAACAATGCAGTCATGACTGACTCACCACTTTGCTGCTCTGACTTCAGCTTGAATGGAAAAATGTTTTTTAGCCAATGATAATTGAGCCTGGTTCAGGACTAATTCAAAGGTGAATAAAGAGAAGCTCAGAGCAGGAACATGTCAAGTCATGCATCACTCCATTGTTGAAAAGCAGATGAGATCCAGGACAGCCATTACAATACAGGTGCTGATAAGTATTATTTAACTACCGGCCTCTATTTGAATATTTACGACAGGTGCCTGTGCAGTTCATGTATGAGCTGTGAAGACTGCATGAATGTTAAAGTTTACTGCTTTGTCTTCCACTGTCTAAGCTTTAATCAGTCACATCAATTAATTCTTGCATTAATAGACACTTTATGTTGCAGTAATTATTGTGTACTTCACTTTAACACATGGTTTCTTCTTGAGTAACAACCAATTCATAATTAATTAAGTCATGAATGATCGACAGATTACTGCAAAAATGTCAAATCTCTGATCATGTGTGTGTAATACTCCTGTCATCATTAATGGTTTTCCTCAAAACAAATAGAAAACCTGTAAATCCAGAGGTATTTTTAAACTGACTTTCCATTACAAACCAACATTCAATATTTGTTAGAATCAAGTTTGAAGTTTTTCTAATCTCATTTCAAGATACATTGATTTCGGGAAAATACTTGAAATTCTAGATAGTTGTATCTCCAAACAAAACAATACACTACGGCACTAGAATAAAGTGAAACAAGTTAATTTAAACTGGCTGACATTATCTCACTTTGTCATTCGATTATCCAAAAAAAAATGAAGGTAATCTGGAGATTGTTTTTTTGTTGTAAAACTACCTTGGCTGCTGCACTGGTTGTTGTAAAGCTTTTTCTCTGCTAAAAAAAAACATCAGTGTTAATAAATGTCTATGCACAACAAGTGTTTGCGTCACAGACTGACTAACTTACAAAAGAGTGCTAAGAGAGCTAAGACCCCTATTTACCAGGAAGTAGAAGAATAATAGATTTGCACAACCTCTATGTTTCTAATCAGTAAGATTTTCTGGCCCCGATTCAATTATCCATCAACCCTGAGCCCTCAGCACAGCTAACACATACAGTACAAGTCACAATCATTTATCTCAATAAATACAACTGCCCTTGGTCACTTCCTCATGTTCTAATTCAATTTTCCTACTCATTCATCACACACAGACTGCTACAGATGGACAGGAAACTTAAAACTACAGTACATCATTAAATAAACAAAGATCTGGCCCTGATTTGCAGTTTGTGCTGCAACATGAAAGGCCCCAGATCAATATGGATTGTGCTTCTGCATTGAGTCTCTGTCTCCGTCTATCTGGGTTACAATGATAAAATTACGAGAGAGGGAATCAAATAATGTGGCAATTAGATGGAACCTAAGACAAATGAGTTTGTTCCAGTGTATTGCGGACCTGTGTCATCATGTTCAGCTACAGAAATTAGCAAATGGTAAGAAATGGAAACAGGATTACTGAAAAAATGGCAGAAATTTGTTTCCCGTTTCTGGATACATGACATCAGCCTGTGTTCCATTATGTACACCCATCCTGACCACGTTTTCATTGCATTTACAATGAACACCTGTACGTGTTTATAGAAACATAACACTTCTCTTCTCCACTCAAAAACAACTATAGAAGAACTATAGAAAACGACCACACTGTCATTCAAAATCACCAACTCAAAACAACGGGCGCTAATAAACAAAAGCTTTTGTCAAATGAAGTGGGGAATGACGTGTTTTTAATTAAATCTACAACTTTTAACGATGAGGGATAAAGCTAACTTTCTTTTCTGTAAGCTGAGAATGAAGCGTTTGAACATAGAAGTGTGTGTGTGTCTGTGTACAGTGCAACACCTCTTTATTGTGCAGTCAGCTCCTGTCGGTTGTCGCAGCTCTGCCTGTAGTCTCTCTCCTTTATGTAGACCGTCTCCTCCTGCAGTCTTGTCCGAACAGACTCGTCCACGGTCATCTGCAGGGTCACTTCTTTAAACACGTTACACACCGATAGCTGCAGCAGACAGGAGGTGGATGGTTAGATTTGTGTTCCACTCATTGGTGAAACATTCTGTAAAGCACAAATATCTAAAAAGATTCCACAGGAGCCATTAGAGGAGGGATTGAAGATTCATTATAACAAAATTAACATTTATGTTTCGATTAAATACGTGACCATTTTGACCCATGACAGATGTCCATGTCATAGCAGGATTGCGTATGAGAAACCTCCTTATTCAACAAAGACAAAAACAAAAACACTTACTGTATGAAAAAAGTTAAAAGTTTAGTGCTTTCATGGATTTTGGGCTAGTATGGGCTTGACCTGCTCTTTATGAAAAGTGCCATGAGATAACTTTAGTTGTGATTTGGTGCTGTATTAATAAAATTGAATTGAAATTCATGACACATCAATTATTTTCTCTTTAAATAAGCACACAATCAAAATACCAGTTTAACTATTTTAAAATGGAAAAAAAGGCCTCAAAACATTCAATTGTACATGAGGCTACCTGAAACATCCATTCTCTATACTAATCTAAGCCTGTAATAAATAAACGATTTGATAAGAGTGTCAGAGCTCTGACACTGATATCTCAGGTGATAGGCAGCTTGTGTTCATTCACTGAGAACATGTGATCTTATTACCTCGTGGAAGTGGAGTTTCTTGAACATGGAGATGCTGACCTGGTTGTCTAGGCCAATCTTTGCTTCAAACGTTTGGATCCCGAGTTTGGTAACCCCTGATGGACAGAGCACATTGATGACCTCTATTCAAATCAAACATTAATGCAGTATTGTACAACAATGACGCCCTCTTGCCATTGTGTTATTGTCAGTTTTTTATATCAATGTATTGTAGCAAAACTCAACAGCCTGACATATCACAGAGACAAATCATAAACATAAAATAAAATGCTTTTAAGCGATGTTGCAGGCATAGCTTCTGTTACTTTGAAACTAATTCAAAATCTCTCTCTCGATATATATATATAAAAATATACATACATACATGTTTAATATTTTAAGGTTAAAAGTAATTTCAGTTTGACATAATATTGTGAAGAGTAGTGTAATCTGCTTACCATACCACATCATCATACGCGTCACCTCCTTCCCAATGCCTTTTCCTCTGTAGCTGGGCTCTGTGAAAAACAAAATGTCAGACACTCAGTTAAATATGTACATGAATTGGAAATATGTCGCTTATTTCTAGACATTTTACTTGTCTGGTATTTGTCTTTAAGATAAACATGTTTTCAGTCACCAGCTATCATGACTTCCAGCTCAGCCAAGGAGGGGTCTGCGGGGTCAGTCAAGAAGATGTTGACATCTCCCACCATGCACTGCTCTTCCTCTACAGAAGGATCCTCCCACTGATGTTTGTCCAAGATGATGAATGTGCACTCTGCAGGAGTTCAAATATACATCCTTGTCAAATAAATCTTGAATAATTGTTGTCTGTGTCCTGTCTGTATTAGTCCAGGTCTAGCCTGTGACCACTCCTGCCCCCTCCCGCCATCCCAGCACAATTCCATACATTTTCAGCAGATTTTGTTTTTGTACTTCTGAAGAACACACTGAAAGCAGATGACGGCTTACTGTCACTGTCCTCCCTCCAGCTCCTCTGCATGTCATACTCCTGGTCCAGGCTCAGCGGCTCTGAGGCAGTCAGCTGCTGGAGCTCCGGAGACTTCATCCACTCGTGATACCTGACAGTGAAGACCATTTGATGGACTGCTTAAAGAACAATTATGATACTTATGCACAAAATACAGTTTAAATTTCAATTAATAATGTGAATTGTCATTATTGTACGTGTTTAAAATGATAGAATAGTCCATGACAAACAGTTTGAACGGTTTGTTAGGCAACGTACCTGGGCACATGTTCTGCATTGTAGGGAACCAACACGACATTTTGTCCTTCCAGTAACGTGTTCTCGTTTATCTTCATGACGCTAAACAAATTATGAACTTGCAAAGCATGAAACTTTAATAGAAGCTCATATTTTAGCTGTTTTTAACCGAACAGTAACCCACGTTCCCGGCAAACATATGTACACTTCCTCATTTCAAACTCGCTGATTTAATTTGTAGTTGTACCGAGTGTAACAAAGACACACGTCGCCCCCTACTGAACGATCTTAGGAAGTGCATCATGCATATTTAATTTCATTTAGTGGCCCCAAACTACTGCTAGACAAGTTAACAGCTAGAATGAGCATAGAAATGAAACACTAATGGTTTCTACAGGACCTCTGTTATTTAAACTCTCTGTGTTTCTAACACTGGAATTTCTTTCTGCTGTGCCCAAACCACCTTTAAAAACCTCCTTTCCCTCCATAGCAACATTCACTGAGAGCAACCTGAGCATATGAATGCCCGCGGTGTCCTGTACTGCCTAGATGGTGGCCATAAATTCATCTGTGAAGATGTATTATTAATTTATTAATTACTGGATGAACTGACTGACTGACTGATAGGCAATAAAGACAATGGGTTGTTAGCTTTAATGTGATCTGTCCATGGTGCTGAAATATTCAAACACAATGACCCCTTCGAAAGGACCACAATTTGCCACAAAAGGAATTGCCACCCTAAAGTCCCTCAAAGTTTCTCTGAGATTTAAATTAAGTTACACAAAATTCTACATTCAGTAACCTTTTTTTTTTATTGTGATTTGATAGACACGATGAACATATGTTCAACCATGTATTTGCGTACGTGTAGCCTGAGTGTTAAGTGGCCCTTCCTAGTCCATGCCACTGTTGGACCAGTTCCTGCGGTGCGCTGACCATGTCCATCCAGTGTTGCAGCTGCAGGCCCCTGGCGTACATGAAGGGGCCTAAAACCAGGACTCCCAGGAGGACTAAGGGCTCTCGGTGAAAAACAAAGACAGAGCCAAGATTAATACACTGTTAACAGCTGTCTCAGACAAAGAAGTTACACAACGTTGTGAATGCTGCACTTTGTCTTCCAGTCTAAAGAATCAAATGAATACAGAAGATGAGCAGTGACAAAATAAGACTTGACCACAACATAATTAAGTCATGACCACGACCTACAAAAGTGTGGGAACGAGACACTTCATCTGTTTCCCACATTCTATTCAGGAAAATATTCAACAAGGGTATCATCATTAGATTAAAATTCATAGAAATGGCTTCTTTAATATCTTGTCTCATCCTTTGTATAACCAATATCAGATGATGTGATTTGATATACTGTATGTACGATATGACATCATACGATATGACGTGGGGCTCAGATCATAGCTACAAGATAAGTATCTTTAGGGCATTAGTTATTAAAAAGTCCTTTCCATGCATTATTCATATTAACATTGGATGTCACCTCTCCTCCTCCATATATTAACCAATAACCTTTACAGTATAGCAGGCGAACAGTCACCTGAGCGGATGGTGTGTGGCTGTAGCAGCTCCAGCTTCAAACAGGCCTCATCCAGATGTTGTGATCTGAGTTTAAAGGTCATCCTGTAGTTGAAGTATGGGTCAGGGTCACCATTTACCACACAGCTTCGCTTGGTCTTCACCACCTGAGTGTGTACCCGCAAGCTTACCTGGACACACACACCTGGGGTACACACACATGCTGCATCACTTGACTGAGCACAGCAAATCCCTACAAATCACACACTCACACCCTCTGAGCAGACAACAACCAGAAACTTGAGCACACAAGCGTTTTTTGTTACCCGTGTCTGTGAGCAGCTGTAGGCCTCGCGCTCTCAGTACCACCACAGAGAGGCGCTGCAGAGACGGACTGTAGCTGAGAGACACGTGCACATCACCCATCTCTGAACACTGAGGAGTGTGAAGAAGGAGGGCAAGATTAGATTAAATCTTTAGAAATGAATGGAATATGTTTTTGTCTTTGTTGGTCAGTTTACTGTCCAGCCAGGGATGGAAGTTTGTCTTTGGTCGGAGTATGGAGAATGACGTTTGATTGGTTTATGTTGCAGTTGAAAATAAATATTGTTATTTTACATTCCTACTGCACATCATAGATGCATGTCAGTGTTTGGTGTGTACCCATCACCTGTGTGTCCTCCTCAGTCTCCAGGTCTTTCCACAGCACCCTCCCGGCATGGCCCAGCTCTCCCTCCAGAGGAAACTGCACCCTGCCCACCGCATGGCGCTTCCCATCCTGCTCCACACTCAATACACACACACTGAGGGTGCTACGAAACACACTCACGCCTGACACCTGACAAGGAAATATGGGACCCAGGTTGTTATCAGCCAATATCGGCCATGAGCCGACCTGACATACACTGTAGCAGTCAAACATTATCTATTCTTTTGTCTTTCGGTGGGCCTCCCTATTGATTTGTGTGTGTCCGTGTTGTGTGTTTGCCCTTCAGTCGATGTAAAACTTTGCAAAGTTGCATCTCCTCACCTGGAAAACATAGGAGTCATTGAACTCTGGGTCGGGCCCTGTTCGTCTGGCTTTGGCCTGTCGAGGCCGACGGTCGTCAGGGAGGAGCCGGAGTTCCACCAGCGTGACGTTGCCATGGAAACGAGGAGGGAGGTTTCCCAGGCGCAGCAACGAGACCATGAGCTGTTCGCTGCTGTGTCGATACTCCACTGCAAAGCAAAGACGAGTGGCCATGCCAGGAGGGGGGGCCACCACCTCGTTCAGAGGAGGAAGAGAGTAGAGACCAGCCAGCACCGTCCCTACGGGGTACCAACCTGATGCAGGAATACAGAGGAAATGGACTTTACATGGACTTTAAACACCGCAAGTTGAAATACAAGTATAGTAAATGAGCTCAATGTATATCGGGCCCCCTACCTGAATTTCTCCCCCAGGGCCCCTGAGTACATTCATCTGGCCCTGCTGCTAACTTTACAAAGAAAATCACCCTTGAATACTTTTACAGGAGAATCCTTGAAAAAAAGGAGGATCGGTTTACGTACTCCTCACTGAAAGTGATCCACGGTGGGCTAAAATGTCCCTCCGGCCCTCCATCTTCATCTCCTCCTCTTTGTGGTTGTGTGGCGTCAAGCGAGGAGGCAAAGCGAAAGGGATTTCACTGTTTCTGTAAAAGAGAGAGAGAATATTTTGTCTCATAAACACAACATTTTTTAAAGAAGGATACGATTCAAAAAGTTCAACTTAAGTAAAAAACAAAAATTCTTCCCCCATGCTCAGCGGTGCGTCTGGTACTAACATGGACCAGGAGCTCGGAGACACCGTGGTGACTGGAGCAGTGCATGCTGGTACTGTGGGCGCTGTAGAGTCCAGGTCTTGGTATGGTCTCCGGCTCTTCCTCCTCCACAGATAAACCATCATCAGACCCAGTAGCAGCAACAACACGAGACACACAGGGAGACCCAGAGCCAGCACTAACATGTGGTCTGAAAGAAAACAATATTACACAAAAATGAAGAAATGATATAATAAAATGAGTTTACAGTAGTTTTCTGCTTACCTGCCATCGAGAAGTGAATTATTTTTCAGCTCCAACTTTAAAAGATCTCAAAAGGAATTATCCTACGGCTTTATGTTTTTTAATCTTTGTCAGATTTCATCCACATAAAGTGAGCCGAAGATAATTCCAACCGTTACTTCAAGGGGAACCTCACTGTGTGTATGCGACCAGTGTGTTCTGTGTGTTTGAAACCCTCAAACTACAGCGCAGCTGGCTCATTCCCACAATCTCTCACTTTTATCTCACTTTTTGGTTGGCTGCTAAACTCACAGCCCTGTAAAGTTTGGGTTTGGGGGGTTCTCCTCCTTTTTATCCTCCACTAAATATTTTTATGTGATCCACATTACAGACTGTGTTTGCCATGTAATTATACAGATGTTCACATTTTAACTCCTTAAAGGGAGCAACAAGGTGAAAGAGATCTCACTATTTGGATGTGTGTGTGTGTGGGGGGGGGGGCAATTTAATTTCACTCACACATGCCATTTCACTAATCAGCTCTGTTCAGCTCTCACACCCTCTCCCAATCTGTTCGTGCCTCCATGGTAAATCCTCCCCAGCTCTCTCTTTATTGCTAATTAGATGCAGCCAAACAGCCATCTTTGAACAATTAACTGTAAAAATCTGTGAAATTTTCACCCAGAGCGGATATGCAGACATCTGCGCCCTGAGCTGCAAGCAAGAGGGAAATCCATCTGATCACATGACCACTGGCACCTCTCACACGACATCGATTCTATGAAATGAAAGACAACCTATGATATCTTTTAGAATGTGTATATCAGCTACAAACACTGACAACTCTTTTATATATCGACACAAATTTAAGATTAAACCAGGTGACACAGAACCGTGAGATTAAATGGATTGGATTAATATGATTGTCCTGATATTTGGTGAATGGTTGATCTGGTCTGAATTCAAACTTAAAATGCTTTTGCTGTTTTCTTGAGCCACTCATCCACCCACTCCTGGCACATTTGTGTTCACACACAGTGCGATCAGAGATTGGCCTGCAGCTAATGAGATGACAGGAGGCAGCTAATCCTTAGAGCTAAAGGTTGAGCAATGGCACTCTCTCACACGCACGCACACATCCTCAACACAGAAAACTTTGTATTCACTGCGACAACCTTACAGAGGATCAGAAAAACCTGCAGCAAAAATCAGATGGAAACCAAACTGACGAGGAGGTGAGTGCAGTGAGAATGACGGGAAGCAGGAAAAGGGAGCAAAGTGAGAGAGGAAGAGAGGCATGACCTAAAGAAAAACAGACAAAGAGTGACATCCAAAGGTAAGTTGTTTATTTCTCTGACATCACAGTTAGTACAATGTACAATGGGTACGTTCTGGTTCCATAACAACCCAAACTCAACCAGGTCAGTTTGGAATAAAGGTGAATTAAAGAGTTTTATTGAAACTAATGTGGCTTTATTCCTTTTGATTATACTTGGACCTTGTAGCATTCATTTAGAATGAGTGTGTGAGTATTTATGACTGCGTGAACTCCTGTGTGATCTGCTTTTGAATACAGATTGAAGACATTTATGAGAAGGTTGACGACCTTTTATTCTGTTTCCCGTTCTTCATTCCCACTGTTGCGCTTTCTTGTTTAATCTGCCAAGTGAATTCATTAATTATATCAATTTAATCTTGATCCCGAATAATAATCTGGATTATGTAATCTGATTAGGCTAATCTGGGCGTTCATGTGTGTCTGTTTGCCTGTGCGCTGAGTGGCTTGCAGTAAGTAACGGTGAAAGATATCAATAGATTTAAGCGGCAGTTTGCCAAAAATCTTACGAATCTGTAGTTGATTTACATTCCTGTTAATACAATTGATGGCAGTGCTGACCAAAATACAAAGATCCACCTCTCCACTGTCTGTCCATTAGCTCAGTAACTTCCTGTTTTGATTCTTGGTAACGAATAACTAAGGAAGTAAACTTAAACGCCACAATGAAAACAATTGGAATCTATAAAACTAAATGAATTCAAGATGGCCAATAAGTAATTTTGGCTGGAGTTTCACTTACCATGTCTATCAAAACATTTCTTTCCATCTTTGTATTTTAGAACTGTTGCCATGGCGAGCCCTGAGCGCCATGCATCTGAGAACTACCGGTCAGTTTGTCCTTCAGTCCGGCAGTCTGTCTCATCCGTCACTGAAGTTGGGAAGGAAGAAGCGGGGGCTGAGGAAGATGAAGGACCCATCTTCTCCCTCTCGAAAAGCTCTATGGATGTTCTCATGGCGACGGGACCACCGAACATGCAGGACCCGGCCTGGACCAGACTGGACCTGAGACGCAGCTCCAGCGCCAACACACACACTGAGCAGATGTCAATCACCCTCCAGCAGCTGCATGCTCATATATGGCAGCACATCAACACAAACCACAGCCACCCACACACACTCACAGCCCAGCGTGCACACGTCCACAACCCCCACTCATCCAGTGAGCGCTGGGCCGCCGGTGTGGACCACTGGAATGCGTCCAGCCGCAGCAGCACTCCAGAGACTGTTATATGGACAGGAGGGACTCCACGGAGCTGGAGTCTAACCCAGGAAACCCCCTCAGTGACCTCCCCTTTCATCTCCCCTGTGGACACGCCCACTTTACCATCACCAGATCTGTTCTCTCCGTTACAAAGGCCAAGCTCACATCGACAGGGAGACTGTCTTATGTCCACGTCACCACGGCTACCATCAGTCTACACATCCAACGAACCCAATCTTCTCCAGGTCGACAACACAAAGGAAGACGGTGTCCCAAAAATATCTTCCTTCCCATTTCCTCCCACAATCCTGTCCTCTGTGACCTTAGAAGAGGGTGGTGGTTCATCACATCCCGGATGTCTGGTTAACGACGAAACACAAGAGCCACTCAGCATGACTTTCATCCCTGGAGACACAAAATCATTGGGACTTGATGTAGAAATGCCTGTGGAAGACCAAACGTGTGGCTACCTGACCACAAACCCCCCAACAGAGGGACAAGAAGAGAGGAGAAGACAACAAGAGGGACACGTCTCAGTCTGCTGCCTGGAGTTACCACTGGAACCCAAACTAAGCTGTGTTACTGGTTCCACACCCTGTTGGAGGTCACCATTGATTTCTTCTCTAAGTGACTCGCATTTGGATGATTTCTGCAGGTGTCCCAGACACTCCAAACAGGACGTCAGGAACGTAAAGGGCTCAGCTGGGGCTCCTGAGGGAGAGCTGCTCAAGGAGGAGGGTACAATGACCTCAAACTCTGCGTTGGCTGATGTGGCCGTGCAGACCGACTCTCCTGTCAGTTCCTGGTGGAACCTGAGAAGGAACATGTCCTCCATGTCCACGTCCAATATGGGCTCCCACTCCGTCTTGGGCTCACCACCTGGATCAAGACTGATCCTAAGGAGCTCACTAGGATCCCACTCGAATCTGGTGTCACCCTCCTCCAGCATGTTCCGAGTGAGGAGTGATGAGGAGGAGGGACAGGACGACAAACTAATATGGGAGGTAAACTGTCCTTCAACTCAAGCTCGGGAAAGGAGGAGATCCTGTCTGAAAATCCAAAGTTTAGAGCTGGGGAGGAGAAGCAGCATGAAGCAGGTACAGTGGGATGAGGACGGGATGACCTGGGAAGTGCATGGAGCAGACCTGGACCCGGAGGAGCTAAGCAAAGCCATACAGAAACATCTGGAAATCCACTGCAGCAAGGAAAGAGAAACCCCGAGATCGCCACAACATAGCACAGAGAAGAGAGTGGCAGAGGCAAATACGACAGAGCCAAATCCACCGGTGATGGTGGAGGGTGAGGGGAGGCAGGAGGAAGAGGGGGAGGAGGTGCCTGAGGAAGGAGGAGGTGGAGATGAGGAAGCAGAAGAAGATACATATGAGATCAATAAAACAGAGGTACAGAGTACACACCAAGATGGCAGAGAAGACGAGGACGGGCATGAAGATGGTACAAGTTGTCACAAGTCGTCCTCAGCAGGGAGTGGACACGGATGGAAGAAGAGTGTGAAAAGATCACTGAGGAGGCCTGGGTGGTGTGGAAGCTCGAACAACGTGGACAACTGACCTGAAGACGGTCAGATCCACGAGTGATCATGTTGCACAAAAACACTAAATGATCAGAGTGGAGAAGTCATAAACATTCATAATAAACCGTTCATCAAAACGTACTTTTTAGTGTCACGCCAAAAGAAGTCCAGGCAGCTTTTGTCCACGTTTTGCTGTCCTGACTTGTAGCTCACCGTGAGCTCAATATGGCCCTCAGTCACTCACCGTGAAAAACACAAACAAAGTCCAGTAGTGTGTAAACTTGGTGAACCAGGTTGGTGGTACGATGGTTCAGGCAGCGTCATTCAGATGAGCAGGCACATTCTCTCTCATTCACCGCACTAAAAAGCTTGGCTCACCAGTCACTTCCACTGGAGTTACTGTTGTTGTACACAGATGCGTGTTTGCGTGTGTACGTGTAGTACCCATCTCATCTTACTCGCACTTTTGATTAACTCGAATGAATATCATAAAAAATGTTAAATTGGATGAACAAATGCACGGGCAACACACATCTGCATCATGACCAGACCATGACCATGACCAGATGGGTTCAATTATATCAAATGTAGATCACGGCACCAGTGGAAAATAAGCACTTTTACTTATTGTGGTACAGTTTTAAGAACTATTTAGTAGTATTTGTTTTTACAACACTGCATTTCAGAATATATTTGTTTATATTTTAAGACTCCAACATGATGAGAATAAAAAATGTTATTAAAAACGCAACTACGTTATACCACAAATATGGATCTTGAATCAGAACTTTTATGAAGCAAACTTCTTCAGCCCATCCGTACTACCTATTATAGGAGATTCAAAAAGAATTATAAAAAGGATGACACATTTGTATCAAAAGTTGAGGGATTTTATGATTAATGTACTCCAGAATTTGAAATATTTCACTAAAACTGGAAATACATCAGTTTACAGATTCAGGCCGGACTATCTCAGTAAAGTAACACTTTGATGGGAGATATTTTTACTTTAGCACATTGAGTATCATTTTCTGGTCATGCCACCTTATTTTCACATTCCATTTTTCATTTTCCGTAATGGTATTAGTGCTTTTACCTCTCCCATCAGGATGGCCATATCCGTGACATTATGCAGCGATACTGATAGTGGATGAGCTGATTTTGTGTACACGGTTCTGTACTGCCTTTGTCCCGTGTACATGTAGATGTATAAGTGCAGATGTGTATGTGAAAGTGCTGATGGGACTCCCTTGAACCCCCATGGAAACCTGCAGCTACAGGAGAACAATCCAGTGCTTGGCCTTTGTTGTGACACTGTCCATTGTTCCTGGAGGGGAACTACATGTATACCTCTGTTTGTACATCTGCGCGTGCTTGCTGCCTGGTATAAATAGCGTGGGATGCCTGCAGGCCGGTGACTCTGTGGAAGACGATGGCTGCACCAGGACCTCCTTCGCTCCTCCTAGCACCGCTGCTGCTGCTGCTGCTGCTCAATCAGGCATCCCTGCCTGTGGCCGCATACACGCTCACACCTGGACGACAGCCACAGCACAAAGTCCTCCACCTGGGTGAGGGACAATACACACTGTGTGAACACACAAAGTCAAGACATCACATATGAACTTACGAAGCGTTAGTGAAAATTCCTTGATGTTGAGATTTTGTTTGCTCTCCGATCATTGTACATGTTCCATTCTACGTGTGATGTGCGTCTACTCCTAGACTGGCCAATGGATTGTGGGATGGCTCACTTCAAGCCCAACATGGCTGAGAGGATTGTCTCTGGGAATGAAGCTAGACCTCACTCCTGGCCCTGGCAGGTGTCACTACAGGTAAATGAGTGGAAGTGGGTCAGAATGAATAATGAAGAATAAATGCTAGAAAGAAAGCCACTGTATATAATTGATGTGTACAGAAAAGCGACTTGGTTCGTTTTAAAACAACTGGAGTGTCTCTTTCCACAAAACTGTATGGATTAATGTATATAAATTTATATTACAAAATCTGTAGCTGTGTTTAGGTGAGGTCGTGTGAGGGGATTTGCTACTTTTTTAAGAGTGTGGTTATGAACGAAGGATTATGAAATTGGAAATTTATCATAATTGCTGTTATAATAGCTATGGAGTCCCTCATGGTTAAAGTTTAGGACTATTATACTTGGTCAATTTAATTTATTAAATCACTGAGAACATGTTTTACTTCCCTATTACACAGTGATTGTTTTAATGAGACAAGACAATCGTTAATCTTCCTTGAGCTTTGTACCTGACGATATCAGTTTAAAGACACTGGATTGAGACGGTAAAGACCAAATGATGAAATCATTAACTGTTCAATACACAGAAGGTGATAAAACAAGGTGGTTGGTGCATTGCTATGATGAACCCTAAATTACTCAAGAGCTCTTTCTGTTGTCATCAGTAAAATAATTGAAAATATCTTCAATACTGAGTCTGTTTGCTCCATCAGGTTCGTCCGAGGGGAAGCAAACAATACACCCATGTATGTGGAGGAACTCTTATCCACAAGAACTGGGTCCTTACGGCTGCTCACTGCTTCCAAAAGTAAGACCCATCATCCGCTTTATGAGTTACAGTGTAAAGAAAACAACTCAAGCCTTTCCTTTAACTCCCTTTTTATGTCTCAGGAGGAAAGCAGAGGATGCTGGGAGCTGGAGGATCGTCCTGGGGAAGCACCAGCTGAAGAGGATGGAGACGGCAGAGAGAGTTTTTCCAGTCAAGCGAATTTACCGACATGAAAACTTCCGTTACCCCACACACAGTGAGCTGGACTACGACATCGCCCTGGTGAAAGCCGCCACGGATATCCTCCCTTCAAACTTTATCCGCTATGCCTGCCTGCCGCGCAAGCAGACCAGCCTTAAACCGGGACATTACTGCTGGGTGACTGGCTGGGGAGACACACGGGGTGAGTGGGAAGGTGTGGGGGGAAACAATGGGTGAGAGGGTGCAGGCAATGGGTAGACGAAGTATGAATCTTTGACTGAAATCATTTCTGACGCCAGGAGAGAATAACATACAGAAGTAATTACCAACTAGCAAAAAAAAAAAAAAGTGTCAACATGAAAGAATGCAGGTTAACCTTTTTCTCGATCACGTTCCAGGTGGGAAGGAGAATGTTTCTCTGGCAGAGGCCTTGAACCAGGCACGTCTGCCTATCATTGACTTCAAAACCTGTCGTCAGAAGAAGTTCTGGGGTGACCGTGTCCGAGACTCTATGATCTGTGCTGGATTCAGAGACACTGAGGATCCACCCGCTGCATGCCAGGTAGGACTGAGACTTTGCATGGTCGACGGCATGAATGGCATTTTCCTGAATTAATGAATGATTAGATACACACATGGTAGAAAAGAGACTAAATAAAATACCTTGGATGCAAATCACAGCTTGTCTTTCCTTTTTCCTCTCGCAGGGCGACTCTGGCGGTCCTCTCTTGTGCCAGCTGGGACGGGATCGCTGGGAGGTCCACGGTGTGGTGAGCTTTGGTCCCATCGGCTGTACTGTGGAGAACAAACCCAGCGTGTTCAGCCGCACTTCTACCTACCTTCCCTGGATCGAGGCTACGCGCATCAGGGACTTCTTCCTGCACTGAGCAAACATGAGCTCTGCTCCAGTCTACATCACCTCATGGTTTCATCCTTAGAGGCTCACAACTCCGGTTACTGTTCTGCTCTCATGCTGTATGCAGTCATCACTTCAATGTGTGCAGAAATATTCTCAATGTCCAATAATTGTTTCTTACATTTTTCAGAATACGCAATACACTACTCTGAGACTGTGAACTGTACCTTGAGCATGTCAAGAAGCTGACCTTTTACATCCTTGCTACATTTGTACAATTTCTTTGATTAAAAGCAACCTCCCACTTAACATTTCTCATGATTTTATTTCAGCTTTGGAGTACAGTGGATTTCTTGAAGACACAAATACAGCATGTATTTCCAGTAGACTTCAACAACAATGTCACATCTGGAAAGATTCCTTCTGACACAGTAAAGGAGTACAGACCTCAGTGTAGCTCTTCAGTAAATACGACAGTATAAGAGACCGTAAGATCTCAGTGTGTGTTTGAATGTTGAATCTCTGCTCACCTACTTGAGATAAGCCTTGTAGTCCATGAGAAGAACCAGTGACTCCAGTTCAATCCAACTGGTGTAACACACACTTCATAATAAGTTTATATTGGCTAATTTCACCCGTACATTGTAGGCAAATGACAAATTTCAATTCTAGTCCTAGAGACTATTCTGTCTCCCACATATTTGACTTTAAACAAAGATAAATTAAATGACAGACTTCCCATCCCAATAGGATGTTCTTATTACTGATCCATGTCAAATCAGTGACACTAACAACTCACGTGGTATGAAAAATTAAAAGATGAGTATTCTAGGAGTGTCCCAAATGGAGCCGAGTTCATATTTTGACAACTTTCTTTCTCAGACACATCTGTTACATCCCAGAATGCTCCTCACCAGGCGAGAGGAACTAGGTCACGCCTCCCTGGATAGCACACTGCATTTGACCAGAGTCTAATTCCCGTTGGTGCTGTGGTAAGACGCTGTGTGCTGGAGATATTTGGCCCGGTTTTCTGAAACAGATGTGTGGGAACTTTTAGTACAGCCTGGAAGATGAGGATGAGCTGGTGATGTGGTCCCAGTTGTTGTAGAGAGCGTAGGCACCAGACAAGGCTAAACCAACCAGACCTCCACGTGCTACACCTTTCAGTCCACCTAAGGATACACAGTAACACAACGTGAACATTTACTTGTACACAACATAAAATCCAATGCAGAAGACATCTTTGATCGTACAATAATTCAATCAAAATACCAGATGGAAGTTTCAATGATTATTTCACTGTTCTTACTTATTGTCAAAACATGTCGACTGGCACAAGGTCCTGATTCAGAGCTGGATACATTAGTGGGCTTGACTTTAAATTAATTTATAAACATAACAACATAAATATAAACATCTTAGTCTATTGTGTGATATGGTTTATTAAAGTTTAAAATCTAGGTGGATAGGGATAGAAATAGAGCAAGAGAGTGACAGAGACAGGCGGCGGAGAAACAGCTTGGGTTTCTCCTCTGAAATTTGGCTTTGATGCTCCCACCAGAGAAAGCATTGTACATATTCCTGAAATGTAAACGTGATATTCATTAGGTCTCTCATATAAGAGTTTCCTGTACTGTCCCCTATAGAAATGTTGTGAGAACTTACAGATATTCGGGATGGATTCATCGCGATGTGTGATCAATAAACTATGAAATCTCCATCGGTAACATCAACATTATTTCTATTTCGCACAAAGTCTCTATCACGGCATGCCATGAATAGGTGGCATATAATCTGCAGCGGCTAATTATGTGTCCACAAACGTGCATGATGAGGCAATAAGAACCAATTTCATCTTTCTAAATGGCACGGCTGTTGTGCCGTTGGAAAGGTAGACATTTTGTTCTCCGATACCAATGGTGAATACCAATTTTTGGTATTAAATACGGCTTCTAAATGCATTTCTCAACCGTCAAGCAGGCAGTATATTACTATTGTCTGTTCCCATAATCATGTAGATGAATACTCTTTTGGAACACAGTCAAACATGGATATACTTTATACAGATAGCAAACATTGCTGTAAAATCACTCACTGGCTGATTTAAAGAGCATCCCGGTAAGTGTCCCAGCAGCCACTGTGTTGATGTCATCTTCTGCTCCTCTCGCTTTCTCTATTGCCACACCGAAGGCACTATACAACAATGCTGCAACGACAGTTAAACATGCAGATTTATCAGACAGAGCAAAGAAATGCCTCCATGCCAGCTGCCAAAAAAACTAAATTATTGTTCTTCTTTATGTTGTTCATACTTACTAGCACATTGACTATGTTATTTAAACTATAAATAGTTGACGTGATCTATATAAGAGCTTACCAACAGAGCCCAGGGAATTGGCCCACGACGCTCCCTGTCTGGTCACCATGTTCAGGATCCTGAAAAAGGAAACAACAATTTAGAGGACAAGTCAATCAAAATGCGGGAGTACTCAGGAAGACAACAGGTTTCAAAACTCACTGTACGTTACGAGGTTTGGACCATCCCATCTCCCTGGTCTCCTTGAGGCCCATACGAAAGCCATTTAATGTACCGAGTGCTGCTCCTACAGTCAGAACAGAGAGGCAGAGAGGCTGGATAAGTGTTCAATGTCAATTCAGTGAAAAATTTCACCATATCAGTTAAAACAGCTTCATATATATTACACACAAAACACATCTTTGTCAGCCCTTCTCAACAGAATCAAATACAGGCTATGCAAAGTGCAGACTGTTCCTCACCAGTCATGCAGGAGCCTCCAATGGTGAAGAAAGCCAGTTCAAATCTTCCTCTTGTCTTATTGGCTCCTGTAGGCAGAATGAACTCATCTGTGTCCTATAAGGCAAGAATAAAACCTGTTAAAATCAGAAAAATGCAGTCCTATCCATTTACAGTGTAGAAATGGCTACAGCTGTACCAATGCTTACCTGAATCAGGTAACGGGGGTCGACGTTGAGGTAAGGTGAGAGAGGGCTCATTCCAGTCACTGAAATGACAAAAAAGAATGTTGTGTCTCAAAATGAGTGAAAAATCTAAAAAAAAGTCATTTTCTGGCTGATTTGTGATCTATATAATCCAGCCAGAAAATTAGAGAACTTTTTATTCTACTTAAGAGCACAGAAAATAAAATCACAACAGACTGCTCTATCTTTCTAACGTTGTATTTCCAGTTCTATTGAAAAGCCCAGTTTCTTCAGATACCAAATGGATCAAGATGCATTCTGGGGAAATCTTACCCAAAACAGGCCTAAAAAAATAACAAAATTTGTATTTCTAAATTAGTTATAGCTGCCCTAATAGGTTCAAATGATAGGTCTAAACTACATTTAACTATCTACAATGCGTTATGAACAATGAAATCAATAATATGAGTAATATAGGACACGACTCGAACAATAAACTCAGTCACACCAAGACATATAATTAGCTCCATTAGCTAACTGAGGCTAACGGAAAGAATCTGAGGCAATGCTTAGCTAACATCAGCTAACAGGACACTTACAGGGGACACCGGCTAGCTCTGTGTTGGAGTATTCAGGTGCGCCGCCACCAAACAGACCACCGAGACTTGCTTTAAATCCCCCGGAGCCGGATCCATTGTTGTCCATAGCTTCAAGAAGAACAGATCGTCCCCCTGGAGCAAATGTTTAGCCGAAAAGAGACGCTGCCAGCCGAGTCGACTTAGCTAACGTTAGCAATCTAGCTAACTGTGTCACACACTGAGACAAAGCTATTAACGATAAACTGTGGGATGCGCTAGTTTCAGCAGTGTCCTGACTGTGCTCGCTTTCGGTCCTGCGTGAGTTTTAAAATTGAAAATGATTTACAGATTCTTTTAACAGATTATTGAGCTCGGCTTCTCGACAAACTCCTGACCTCCAGCAGCAGCACGT